>JAZGTJ010000681.1:0-86175 GCA_036877575.1 Botia almorhae | reverse complement strand
GCGCCATCAGAAGACATCTACCACGGAGGAAAGTCACGTACCACAACTATTGTCTAATCAACAGTGGATGGATCTTCACTACATACCACTGAGTTCTGACACTCTTCAACCTCTTTGCCCCGTTTCTCCTGATCTGGAACCAATTGCTTGATCTCATCTTGAAGGTTCTTGACTTCCTCTTTTGTGTCATCCGTCTGTTTCAAAATTTGTTGAAGCTGAAGATCAAATTGTTTTAGACTCTGGTCTATTTGCCTCTTTGCGATCTCTAAGAGTTCGAAGTCAGTCTTTAGTTTGTTTATTAAGTTGTTTTTATTGCGCATATGTCCCACCAAGCTCGTACACATAACTGCTGAAACAAACAGCATCAACATTGAGCAGCATGCCCGTCTCTCCATTGTTGTGTAGCTGTAGTTTTAAAACCTTAACTTTTAGAATTCAGCCTATTTAAGCTGATAAAGGGGTTTGTTGAGATCTTATGCTCATACACAGCACAAGAATCTGCATGTATTTGATGTATATAATGAATTTAGGTGTATGATCTGTAAAAAAATAAAACAGATAAGCAGTCCATAAACGACT
Organism: Botia almorhae; assembly: GCA_036877575.1. Taxonomy (NCBI): domain Eukaryota; kingdom Metazoa; phylum Chordata; class Actinopteri; order Cypriniformes; family Botiidae; genus Botia; species Botia almorhae. The sequence continues at coordinate 85,596 of JAZGTJ010000681.1, read as the reverse complement.
GTAGATAAGCAACAACATAAAAACAACACAACATCCCTGCTAACAACTTTAGGTTGTAAGAATGTTTCCTTAACGTTTTCATTAAGTAGCAAAATCATTAAAAATGTTTTAGACATTTTGGCTATAAGAATGTTATTTTAAAAAAAATTTAATTATGCAATGTTTTTAAAATGTTTTTAAAAAAAAGTTTTTGACACATGATATATAATATTATTAATAGTTCTACTTACGTTAATGCAAACAAGAGAACACGTAAAGAACTATTTCCAACGTTCCCTGTTACCTGAGATACAGTACAATACAATTCAGCACATTGCTGTAGATATGCAAATAAGCTTATTTGCATAGAAGCAAATAAGCAAAACTTCCCGCTTTCCTGATGTAAATTATTAATGTGCCATATCGTCTGAGAATGATTTGACAAACGTATAAAGAGACGCAGCTGAAGCTTTTAGCATATTTCACAACTGAATACACAGTGAATGAACGTGTCACTCATCGATAAGTGTCACAAATCTACTCACCTTTAACCAGCTGCGTGCGTGCGCGCGCTGAAAAGTGTCTTACCACAAACAAACGCAGTCGACTGGCTTTATCAAATATGAGTAAACACAATTAAACCTATATAATGATAATAAATCAGTCCCACGCAAGAACATCAAAAGAAAAGATAGCTTAAAGCGATCGGTACGTTACACTGGTGTAATGTTGTCTGTCTCTGTGTTGTCATTGACACGTGACCAGTCTGACGAGTCAAGCAAGTAAATATACTGTCATATATCATTTCAACTCGTCACTCGTTCCTAATGGTGTGTCTTTACACAAAGAAAAAAATACATCCAATCTGAGATGTATGATTGTGTCTTTTTCTTTTTTTCTCTTCTAATTTAGCCGTTTGTACCAAAAGTACCATTAAGATCTCGTTTAGCAAATGTGATGGACTCTATCAACAGCATACGGTGAAATACAGGTGGCTGAGTGTTTAATGTGTGATAACATTTCATGTCGTTTTTTCTTGGCCAAATGTCTCGGGTTAAGAGGTACTTAAGAAGTCATGTTAATGTATGAATACTGCATTTCTTTCCTGTTTTTGCTGAAACATATCAGCGATGCCACGATAAGACCTTCATTGTTAGTTTATCATGCAGCAGGTTATCACACCCTCTTCATTATAAAGCCAGGGAGTGCACCCATCTGTGGCTCCCGGTTTTTTGTCTGGATCTCTATTGACGTGAGTTTGTGAAGAGGTTTTGTGATTAGAAACCACTTGGACTGAATCATGGTATTTAAATGTCTCTGTTGTTCCCACGTGTTTCCTTTGTTGTTCTTGAATAGTTCCTCACCCTGTTTCTGTCCAAGAGAACCTCAATTCTGTAACAATATTTACACTTTTAAAAGGTGATGCTAGATTTCTGGTTACTAAAGCTGAAAATGGTTGTATATTATTATATTTGTTTGATTGCTTTTCTTAGTCATTTGGCACCAAACATTTCTGATTCCTACAATAGTAATCTTGGCAGATATTAAACTAGATACAAGGTTTGTATAGAAGTTGTATTAGACTTGTATGTAGACTTAGATGTAAATTACAATATCGATCATATCTTCACACAATATTTAAGTGGTTGTATTGTGACACGAGATGGACAGCTACTGTACATCGTGACATTTTGTTTGAAAATGTATTATTTTATAAAAACCTATTAAAATCACAAAAAAACTTTTGTTGTACATTTTGATTTTGATTTTCAAACATTTCCTCGCTCTCTGCTACACAATGGTGCACTAATAATCTGCACAAATTGGACACAAAACAGACACATTCTGGCAGCCCCAAGAAACAGATATGTTTTTAATAACAATGATAGGCTACAGTAAGATACAATTGTTCAAGAAAATGTAAGTGGACTATTAACCTTACATCCAATATTGACTCATTAATGCATTTGGTGAGTGCTGTGGGGGTGCGACGGGTCAGAATTTAGATTTGACTTCAGATTAAGGTGGACAAGTGTGAACAGCAATCACATTTTTTTTGCTGACTCACATTGTCATAAAATAAATGTATGAAGACATACAGAAGGTGTCAACCAATCACTGATTGGCTCCTGGTGATGTTCTGATCAGATTTAAAGCTGGAACCCCCGAGCAATTCACACTGTATGCTCAGGTAAGTGTGTTCACGAAACTTCTACAGCATGTATTTTAACATGTAATTTGCCATAAATGAACATAAATGAATGATTTTCTCTGTGTGAACATGACTTCTTAAATCTGACTTCTAAACATGTTTTGTTTTGTTTTGCATTTCACTTTTTCTTCAGAATCTACACCAACAGTGAGGATGAAGGACATTTTGTGTATTTTTGCAGCGTTCTTGCTCTGTGGTAAGGTTTTGCCACATTTTGCAAAATAATGTTGAGACAAATCACAATTAATCACATTAATGTGATGACATAAAAGATATTCAAGCAATTTATTGTAGCATTTTATGGACATAACAATAATGACTGAGATTCAATTCTAAGTATAAATTAACTGGTTTTGTAAAAGATTTTGTAATAGATGTGGTATGACAAACTGCATCATGTAGATAGACTGATGTTTACATTTAATACATGTAATTAAAATAACATTTAAGAATTTAAGAACTATGAAAAATGTTAAATACTTATTATGGAAACGAACCATCATAACCTTTTCATAACATTTGAAGGTTAATTAACTTGATGATGTTTAATAAAATGTGATTTATCACAATATAAATATACATACTGTATATTCACACTGAACATTGTATTCTATCAGGGCTGGTTTCCACTGGGCCAGCAGGGACAGAATTTGCTCTGTCGTTCATGCAGAACAACCAGGTGAGCACCAAGAGTGCCTCCACCCGTCTGATGCTGGACATTTCCAATCCTTCAAAGACATCCGCCAATGTGAAGGTGATCGCTTTGGGAAAAATCTATGAGCAAACACTCCAACCAGGACAGGGTGGCACGTTCCAGGTGCCCAACGAAGTGGAGATGATTGGCACCAAAACAAGCAATCAGACGGTTCAAGTGGTGTCCGACCAGGAAATCCTGGTGTCATCCTTCAGCTATAAGTTGTCTTCCTCTGACACGTCATTGATCTACCCTGTTGAAGACTGGGGTACAGAATATTATGTCTTCACTCCACAGTTGGGTCCACTTGGTTCTTTTAAAGAATTTTCTATTGTTAATTATGACGGTCAAAATTCCATTGAGATCCAGCTGAGTGGTTTGGTTCGATTTCAAGGCTCTATATACCCAATGGGAAGCAAACTTACTCTAAACCTGAAGCCCTTTGAAAGTGTGCAGATCCAGAGTCAGGAGGACCTCACGGGTTCAAGCATCAAAGCCCAGCAACCAGTGGCAGTTTTTGCCGGCCACAGTTGTGCCTGGTTTTATTCCACATGCTCACATGTATACGAACAATTAACTCCGGTTAGCAGCTGGGGGAAGGAGTTCATGGTTGTGTCTCTTAATTTCACATGGCCACAGTTTCGGTTTGACACTGTTCAGATCTTAGCCTCTCAAACCACTAATCTAAACATCAACAGTCAAAATGGCGCGACTTTAGCCACCAAAATGATGGCAGGGGAATCTTTCTACATTAATTTATTTTGGCCAGACTCTCTCCACATCACTGCAGATAATGGGATCCAGGTTTTGTACGAGTTTAATGGAGGAACCACTCAAAATGGAGACCCGATCAAACCTTTCCTGATGAACATCCTGCCAAACGATCTCTTCAGTACGTCATACATACTAGATGGTCAAACTGACTTCACAAATCAAGCTGTTATAATAGCACAAACCGAGGACCTGGATGGACTGACGTTTGATACGTTGCGTTTGCCACAAAATATTCAGTGGCGCCAAGTTGGTGACAGTAAATATTCATGGGCCGAGCTAACGTATAATCAGGGTTCTGGCTTCCATCAAGTTAGCAGTCCTAACTCGCCATTTGGCCTGTACAGTATTGGAGTGGGTACCAAAAATGGTTATGGGTCTTCAGCTCCTGGAATATCACCAGGTAGGAAAAAAGTCATACATTTTAAGACAGATTTTATCATCAAATGTCAATGGATAATGTTAATTTTGCATTCGTTTCAGTGTCTTATGCCACCTGTTCCATCTCTGGGGATCCTCACTACAACACCTTCGACAACAAAACCTACGACTTCCAAGGAACCTGCACTTACACTGCAGCCCAAGCCTGCCACATAGAGGGAACACGACTCACTCCGTTTACAGTGGTGGTGGAGAATTCCAAGTGGGAAGAAGTTCAAACTGCTGCAGATGTTTCCGTGGCTAAAGTTGTTGTTGTAGAGGTTTATAACCTGACTTTAATACTGCGAAGGAACCAGTTAGGTCAAATAATGGTAATGAATCCTATTATATTGTAACATTGCATCATTGTTTATTATAGTAGACATTGTCTGGTTTTATTTGGTTTGGCATCAAGGCAAAGATTCTACATTGGCCAGTACCAAAACTGTATACTGTACAGAACTAAACAAAAATGGTTTTAAATCTTTAAAGACTGAGCGACGCACAAAATTATTAACTTGACATAAACGGCATGCATTATATAGAGCTGCGTGTATGCAATTTGATATTAAGACATAATAAAAACATCAATTATTTTTGTGGATTTAAAGTGCATCTAAATTTATATTACAGCTTATCAGATATGTACATTTTCAGGTAAATGGCATCTTGGCCAACATCCCTCTGAGTTTGCATGATGGACGAGTTAAAGTCTTTCAAGAAGGCGCACATTACTCCATCACGACAGACTTCGGGCTGAAGGTCACGTATGACATGGTGTATCACGTCACCATCACGGTTACCATTAGCTACCGTGACAAGATGTGCGGCCTGTGCGGAAACTACAACGGAAACATTACAGATGAGTACCAGCTGCCTGACGGCAAACTAACCACAGATGTAAATGCATTCGGAGCCGAATGGAAGATGCCTGTTATTGGTGTCGTCTGCGACGACGGCTGCAGCGGAGACTTGTGCCCGAAGTGTGACCCACAGAAGAAGATTATATATGAGAAAGACTGCAGCATCATCATGGATCCTAAAGGTCCTTTTGCTGCCTGCCACAGTGTGATAAACCCCGAGTCCTACTTCAATGATTGTGTCTATGATGTTTGCATCGGCGAGGGGGATCGTGGCATGCTGTGTCACAGCGTCGGTTCGTATGTGATCGACTGCCAAGACTTCGGAGTTACGATCCAGAACTGGAGAACACCGTACTTCTGCCGTAAGTATTTGATATACAGGGTACAAAACAACTGGGGGTTACTTTAAAAGACTGTTGCACCTCTAAACACATTTTGTACCCTTTGCAGCTATAGCCTGCCCTGCTAACAGTCACTATCAGATATGTGCCGTGATTTGCAGCACACCCTGTCCCGGGCTGACCGACATCATCACCTGCAATCAGAACACCTGCGCGGAAGGTTGCGCATGCGACTCTGGCTTCTATTTCAATGGAACCGGCTGCATACCTGCAGATCAATGCGGCTGCTACGAGAATGGGCTTTCCTATCAGGTTGATTTTCTTTGATTTTATAAAAAAATCACAAACCTTTAAGTGTTTATTTGTATTGTTATCTATGGGCCACATAACTTATTGTGCACTATCCATTTTGCAGATTGGAGAGTCTGTAGTCAAAAATGGTTGCTCTGAGCGAATTACTTGTGAACCCTCTGGTGAAGTAAAGCATGAATATATGAAATGTCAGAGTTATGACGTCTGCCAGATTCGAAATGGCGTCCGTGGTTGTTACGCACCGCAGTGCCTCATAGAGGCAGGAGGGTCCATGACTGTTTTTAGTGGAATAAGTGGAAGCATTACAGCAACTGGAGCCTATGAGATCGTGAAGGTGTGCGATGATGTTCTTGATGCTCTTTGGTTCCGTGTGGTGGTGGAGGTACTGATGTGTGGAGAAACCGGAACGAGGGGTGTGGCCGCTGTGCATGTCTACTTTGAGGATGGTGTCATTTCTGTGAACCAGGAACTTTCCACATGGGTACGTTTTTCGGACCTCGCATAATTATTTAACTTTACAAAACAAAAACATTTACAAATGTACAAAGATCAAGTATTAGGACAAGCTCGATTACATTCATTAATATTGACAGTAAGAAGTATTTGTTCTTCATTGCAGGTCAACGGTATGACAGTCACTCTTCCTCAGAAACTGAAGAATAACATTTCAGTTCAGCTGTCTGGTGATGCCGTTGTGATTGTGATGTCTACAATCACAGTGTCGTACAGCACACAGGCGTTTAGATTGACAGTTACTGGGCAGGTGGATGGTGTGTTGTGCGGTGCCTGCAGTCTGGTAAATGTTGAACATGTAACTAGCAGTGAGATTGATGTTTGGAGAGCCCCTGATTTCCCCATGACGTGTTAAGAAAATGCTACGAGTCAGACATGAAAATAACAGCGGCTAACACATTTAAAACAACTCTCAAATTTAAAATCTCAAAATTAATATCACTTAACGATAAGTTTGTTTAAAAGAAATTGTTTGCACTGAAACTAAACTTTTACCGTCCACTTAAAATTTTGTTCTTTAGATAAAATGATCTGAATTAATATGTATGGTGGACGCCACAAACTAAAATGAGCCCAAAACAAGTTGAATCATTTCGTCTAATAATGTGCTTGTTTTTAAATCATGTTTTGGACACTTTGTTAAATATTGTCTCTTACACACAGTTACTGCATTGCCATTGGATTGGATATCTTGATTATTAAAAAGAGATGCTTGCCTTTTAGTTTTGTGTTTGCAAAATCTTACTTTGCTTGTCTCAGAATTCACTGCAATACATATATGTGCAACATATACCGCATACATGTTTGTGATGTCATGCAAAAATATATAGCTAATCCAAATCGAGACAATCCTTCAAAGCAAATAAAATAACACTTGTATCATAGAGCGGAATTCTTTTGAATTGCTTAATGACCACGAGCTATTGTGTGATAGCTATTGTGAAACAAGATTTGTAGTGGATCTGGAAACTTTCATCATTTTCAGCATTGTAACGCCTGTTTGTCTTTAAGGAGGTGACAATAATACAATGCAGATTAAAAGTATAATGATTAGTAAAAAGAAGATAACTAAAACAGGTTTCATAATTGTTACCGCCTACCGCAGAACCTGCAGAAATAAATTACTCTGTGTCTTTGTACAAACAAGTACAAACGTATTGCAACACATCTGAAACTAAACTTGGACATTTTTGTGACATCTTTTTCAAAAGTATAATGGTAATTTTTTTCATTCATTTTTGTAACATCAGCTGTTTAAAAATATCGACAAAACGCGATTAATGCCCATATAGCGGTTTGAATCTACGGACATTAAAGCGGCCATTTTATTCGACGCTCTGCCACATCCTAGCGTACTCACATAAACGACATAGCGGTATTTATATGGGCTGTGTTTGAAGCTACGCCCTATACTACATACCCGTATTAATTATTCAATACATTCACTAAAAAAATAGTCTACTTGAAAGTGTAAACTAAAAGGTGAACGAATTCGGACGCTGAGTGCACCGGAAGGTCTGCGGACGCCATCTTGTGTCAAGACGCGGGAATTCATCCGGCGGTACCCTCGGTGGATGGTAAGTGCACTCAGTGCACAACAGTGTACACTAATCCTTTTAGACACCACTAAAATGACTTTCTCCTAAATAGTGCAGTATAAAAGGGTATATGGGCTCTATTTCAGACACAGCCTGCTGCGGGGCATACGTCGTTTTTAATGGCGATTTGTGAGGTTGATGCAAATTATAGGGAGAGATGCCATAGTGTTGCTCATTTTGTGATCGAAATACAACTTATTTGCATTTATTTTGCAGAAAGAAATGTATGCTACACTGGATGACGAGGATTTAAATCATTCCTAGTTCCTAAAATATTTCGATTACTTTAACCAAATAGACTGAAGACACCTTGTGTCCAAATAGACACCTTTCTGCCAGCAGGTGTTGATCATGTGAATGTTTATAGGTGTATAGCCATCAAATCATTCGCTTCTGAATGTATTTAAACAGTGTCTGATGGACCCGTGTGCTGAAGACATGACAAGTTCTCACTTAGTTTAGTTAGCAGGTTCTCATTCGTAAACAGCTGAATTAGCTTATTTTAATGCTTTGGAAACATCTTGTGTAGCTTTAGCTGGTTAATCGTTTAGTAACTTATTTTTACACTTGTTGTTATGCGCTTGGTTGAAATGCTAAGTTAGTAATGTGTTAAAGTTGATTGTAAACTCAAAATGTCTGATTCTTATTGTCCTAAACTGACGGACAGTACAACAACTGCACAATATGAAAATATTGTTTAATAATGTCTAATAATTCCTCAATGTTTTACAAAGGCAGACATTTTGAAAGGACTTATTATGCTAATGTATATTTATGCAAAAATTACTCGTGGTGCATTTATAGTGTTTTGGTAATTGCAAAAATACTCTTTTGATAAAATACTAGACATTGAGTATTTGTCTGTATGTATCATGTGGAATTTTTAAATAACAGGAAGACAAAAATACATTTAGCAACACTTTTATTGAAGCATCATTTATCATTTCAGTGAAAATAATTACAAATGTATTGCGATGAGGTGATGTGGGCTTATTATCAGTAGTTGTAGTTTATTTGAACGGAGGCATGAGGCTGTATTGAGGCTGTACTTCAGATGCTAAAAAAGACAGAAGGAAAACCTTAAATTAATTTCAGTTGTAAAATGTTAAAGGGACAGTTGACCCAGAAATTACATTTATGATTCCTGCATCATTTACTCATGAATATGTATCTCAACCCATATGAATTATTCCTTTGTGGGTCCAGTTTTCATCCACATTGTTTTCTGTTTTTCATATAATGTAAGTAATAAGTGTCTGAGACTGTCAGTAACATTCTGCCTAAAACATTATTTTGTGCTCCACAGAGGAAAGAAACTGACGTGGGTTCGCAACAACGCGAGGGTAAATAAAAGATGACGATTTTCATTTTTAGGTGAACTACCCCTTTAAGATGGAAACCCACAGTATTGAGGTTACGATATTTGCAAATGATTATCGGTGGAAGAATTTAAATGAAAGATCCTGCTAGAATATTAGAACAAATATACTATCAATCATCAAAGTGTTTTGTTATTTTAAACCTATTTAAATTTAAGTTCTTTTTACAGGCTGTTGTTGTACTTACCAGCGGGGAAAGTCTGGAGCTCTGTGTTTATCCATTTCAACCTGGAAGGAGTCATGGCTGATGTTTCCGGCGAGCTCTCCGCAGGCTCCACACACTTTGTTGGAAATGTTTTTTCCCACAGTCACTGAGAGCTCTTGTTTAACGCTGTAAGATACCGTGATTCCATATTTCTGAATGATGACAAAATCCTTTTCAACCGTGACGAGAACACCATTCTGGAGAGTGTAGTGATGTTTGTAGACCTTGATGCCATTAAACTGAGAAAGCGAAGAGCAACATCAGGCATTAGGTTACATTTACATCAATAGAAGTCAAGAACTTGGTAGAAAAACGTTCTACGTGCAAACGCTGGCTAATGATCAAACAATCCACAATCTCAGTTGTCATGTGATGTTTTTGGAGAGTCTTTTGGTTGTGCTTACCCAGATCTCATGTTTGCTGTTAACACTGATGATCAGGTCATCAAAGAAAACGTATATAGCAGCTGTTGTGGCGACTCCACCAGCTCGGCAGATCTGGACGTCCGCCACCACGCGGAACCATTCGACCTCCAGAGCTCCGTTGCACACTCTCACTATCTCATAGGCTCCTGCAGTCGTGATGGTTCCCTTTCCACCGCTGTAGAAGGTGAAAATACCACCGGCCCCCAAGATGCACTGGCTCGGGTAACACCCTCGAACCCCGTTTCTAACCTGGCAGACCTCATTGCTCTTGCACTCCATTGACTCGTGTTTCACCTCACCGTTGGCGAGGCACGTCAAAATTTCGCTACAGTCGTCTGTGACGATGGTATCGCCGATCTAGAGAGCAGGAGAAAGTGGGACAGTGACATCTTAGTGTTTGTGTGCATCTTACTTCTGTTTTATTGGATTTGTTTCGTTTTTTCGGTCTTACATCATAAGAGTTTCCATCTTCGTAGCAGCCGCACTGATTCGCATTAACGCAGCCGGTTCCATTAAAATAGAAACCAGAGTTGCAGGCGCAGCCCTCTGCGCAGGTGTTTTTATCGCAGGTGATGATGTCACTAAGACCGGGACAGGGTGTGCCACAGATCTCCGCACAGGTTTGGTAATGACTGTTGGGGGGGCATGACAGGGCTACGAGGGACAAGAATACAAACCATGAGAACTTGCAATCATGTTTATATTACTATAAAAGCCCAGCAAGTTTTGGTATTTACATTTGTCAGATGTATTCTCTTATATAATATAATGTATAATGTACTCTGCATAAATATGTTATCGATATGCATGTTTGCTGGGAATAGAATTTGTGACCTTTGTAACGCTAATGAATTGATCTATAGGAATGTGTATCAAGCGTCTGTTAAATGCACACTTACGACAGAAGTGTTGCGTTCTCCAGTTCTGGATCGTAACTCCGAAGTCCTGGCAGTCGATCACATACGAACCGATGCTGTGACACAGCATGCCACGATCCCCCTCGCCGATGCAAACATCATAGACACAATCATTGAAGTAGGACTCGGGGTTTATCACACTGTGGCAGGCAGCAAAAGGACCTTTAGGATCCATGATGATGCTGCAGTCTTTCTCATATATAATCTTCTTCTGTGGGTCACACTTCGGGCACAAGTCTCCGCTGCAGCCGTCGTCGCATACGACACCAATAACAGGCATCTTCCATTCGGCTCCGAATGCATTTACATCTGTGGTAAGTTTGCCGTCAGGCAGCTGGAACTCATCAGATGTGATGCCGTTGTAGTTTCCGCACAGGCCGCACATCTTGTCACGGTAGCTGATGGGAACCGTGATAGTGACATGATACACCATGTCATACGTGACCTTCAGCCCGAAGTCTGTCGTGATGGAGTAATGTGTGCCTTCTTGAAAGACGCTTATTTTTCCATTAAACAGACTTATCGGGATAGTTGTCAGGGCACCATTTACCTGGAAATAAAATTGTTTTTATATTTTTTGTATATTTTTAAGCTGCAGTCTGTAGCTTTTGCCTCTCTGTCGCCATTTGTTTTTCGGAACCTAAAACTGCAGGTTACATTATGTATTTTCTATGTATATAACACACAGTAGATGCCAAACTGACAGTAAATCAGACCTGACAACTCATATTATTATTGTAAACATACTGTTGCAAATTGCGTTAAGTAAGGGGACAGTTTTAAACATTGATCTGTTATGCTATGCACAATAATAATAAAAAATAAAAAGAATGATTTTTGCCTATTTTTAACCAAAAAAAGTTACGGATTGCAGCTGTAATCACATGACAAGAACTTCACAGAGTAAACACAGCCAGCGCTTTTCTTACGTTTATTTGTCTCAGCTGGTTTCTCCGGAGCACTAGAATCTCATTGTAGACCTCCACAATAACAACCTTTGCCATAGAAACCTCTTGAGTGGTTTGCATTCCCTCCCATTTCTCGTTTTCCACCACCACAGTAAACGGAGTGAGTCGTGTTCCCTCTATGTGGCAGGCTTGGGCTGCAGTGTAAGTGCAGGTTCCTTGGAAGTCGTAGGTTTTGTTGTCGAAGGTGTTGTAGTGAGGATCCCCAGAGATGGAACAGGTGGCATAAGCTTTCGGAAAGCAGCCCATGACACCCTGAACCACCTTGCATTCTTCTCCGACATTACAGCTGGTGCTAACACATGTAAGCTTGCTGTTTTTGCTGCAGGTGCACTTCTTGCTACACCTGTCGGTCCAGGCGGAGTGTCCGATCGGCAGGTAGTGTTTCTCATTCCCGACCATGTACACACAGCCGCACTGAGATTGCTTGACACACTTGTTCTTATGAAGAATGTATCCATCGTCGCAGACGCAGCCCGGCGCCTTGGCACAGCTGGGCTGAGGTGTAGGGTTCTCGCACGTAGCTGGACAGGAACTTGCGGAGAACTCAAAGTGACTGTGCGGTGGACACTGTGGGATGACTGTACCAACACAGAGCAATCATAAATGTCATGTTTAGGTGCAGCAACATATTTAGCTGACTTGCAGGTCATTTGCTTGTTTTATAAGGAGTAGATATATTATCAATGGAACAGATATAAAAACATACTAAATGTATTAAATATGTTACATTGTAACTCATAAAAATGCAAAGGTTAATTTGTTTATATAATAGTTGAGTTTATTAAATATTAAAAGGTTTTGTTGCTCTCCAAAATAGAGGACTTGAGATCCAATTTGTAGTTGGTTCTAAGCTTATAGAAAAGTATAGCTATGTTTGTGTTAAACTTGAAATGTTTATCTGTAAGCATATGTATCAGAGCTAGACATTACTTAAATAAACATGATCTTTTCTTACCTGACTGATGGGCAAAAGCCGAAGTCCCATAACCGTTGACCCGGGCCACACCAAAGCTGTAGAGGGCGAAGGGCGTGTCCGAATGTGCGACCTGATGCAGGGCGGAGGTGTTATCGAAAGTGAGCTGCGCCCATGAGTATTCACTGCTGCCTGTCCTGTACCACTGAACGTTCTTGGGCATTTGAGCTTTGTCTACAATCAGCCCGCTCAGCTTGTTGGTCCGAGCGATCAAAATAGCTCTGTTTATGAAGCCACTTTCTCCCCGCAGGGTGTACGCCATGCTGTAGCGATCGGTCGGCAGGACGTTCATTAGGAAAGGATCGTTCATGACTTTCTCCTCGGTGATGCCTCCGTTAAACTCATAAAGCACTTGGACGCCCTTATTGGAGGTGATTTGGAGAGAGCTTCTTCCGAACAGATTGGCCCTGTAGATCTCTCCGCCTTTTAACTGTGTTGGCAGGGTGGTTCCATCTTGACCTCGTAGTGTAATCTTGGTGTTCTGTGCGGCTTGAATGTAGACACTGTCGTATCTCTTGGGGTCGTTGTAATAAATGGGCGCGACGATGAAGTCGCTCCCCCAGCTGTTGACGGGCAGTAGCTGCTCGTACACGTGGTCACACCCCGCAAAAAGCCACGTGCAGCTGTGGCCCGTAAAAACAGCGACTGGGTGTTTAGATAACACCCTCGTGTTTGTCAGATCATCTTTACTTTGGATCAGAACACTCTCATAAGGTTCCATGTTAATAATAAGTTTGCTTCCCTTGGGGTATTGCTTTCTCTGGTAGTACACTTCACCACGCAGGTAGATCTCGACGGTATTTTTCTTATGCTTGTGGTTGGTGATGGAAAACTCTTGGTTCGCATAAGGCATGGGGTCCTTGTTCGGAGGGGAGACTGGTGTGAAAATATAGTATTCTGTGCCCCAGTCTGAGACAGGGTAAACCACTGTGGTTCCGGAGGAGGACAGCCTGTAGTTGACGGCTGTCACCATGACCTCTTGACTGGCATCCACGAGAACCGTCTGTTGGCTTTTTGATGTTGTGCCAATCTCTATGTCATTAGAAAAATGAAAAACTTCAGCTTGCCCGGGCTGCACAAGCTTCTCCTGGACTTTTCCAAGGGCCGAGACCCTAACCGTGGAGCTGGCTTTAGCGGTCAGTGGATTAAACACCTCTATGTAGTGGTCTGGATACTCGTAGGGTTCATTGATGTAATTCTGCATGTAGGATAAGGCAAACTCTCTTCCTGGAGGCCCACAACAGGACAGGCCTGGGAGAAACGACGTCGATTTAATTAGTATTGATTCGAAATATGTGTGCAGGCATTAGAGGCTTCCAACAGTAAAGTAAAAAATATAAACCAAAATTAGCTTTTAAAGGAATTTACTTTACAGAGATTTGGTTCTTTGTCATTTAAATGGACGTCAAAAGTCTGACGTTACACGATTAGCACAACGCTAAAGTGGATATTATGAAACGAATGGTTCCTTTTTTGATATTTTGTTTCACCAAAAATAATTTTAGAAAATATCTTTAACATTGTAAGCAAGTAATACTGAATAACATATGACTTTAGTCCAAGTCTTTTATATTTACATCTAAAGATTAAAATGTTTAACCATTTTTTTTGTCTCTTCTAGGCATAATGTTACAGACCCAAAATAAATTCTAAATAAATTGACCCTAAATAAAAGACATAAAAGATGTATAGAGAATATTGTGTATGTATAAAAGGTTACCTGTGCAGATATACCACTAATAAACTATAAAGACGTGATTAGGTAAAGCAAAAAGTGTAATAAAGCTAATTTTTTGTTTAATGTGAGAATGTGGCTTACCGCATAATAGCAAACTAATAAAACAAACCAGAGACCCTTTGGTTGCCATGGCTGCAAGAGACAAATGTTTCATTAACACCAACAAATCTTAAAAATGGCATAATATTATCCAAGATTTCTCCAATCTCTTAATTCTTAAGAAATCCCAAGATTTCTTACCTGAGCCAGAACCCGTCAGAACCCAAACACCTGGTGTGGGGTGACTACGGGTTTCACTTCTTAAATTCACTTCGCACCTCTGCAAGCAGCCAATCAGCACTTCAGAATCATGTTACACACGTGTGGAGATATTTTGTCAGTTTGGGACAATATGTCTGTTTGCTGATCTCTGAATGATTAGGCAGTGGTCAGAACTGACTGAATCTTATCAATGTTTTTATGCAAATATGAATTTAAAATGTAAAATTGTTATCTTATGACATCGTGAACGCAAATGGTATTTCGTCGTTAGGTTGCTTGTAAATTGTAAAAGTTCAAAGTAACATTTTTGTTCTCTAAAAAGAAAATTAACGCTAAAAAGTTCAATGTTTTCTACCATTTAACGTAAAACGTTTCCTACCATTTTTATTTAACGTCACTTTTTGAATTTAATTCTCTTAATGGCGAGGAGTTTCCAAAAGGTTGAGGTAGCTGCTTGGTAGGTTGAGTTGAAAACAAGTTTGAAATATAAATTATTGTTAGTAATCGCTATTAAATTAAAAGCTAAATAGCAGGTTAGGTTACGTCTTCTGTTATGTATTAAAAAAACAATACAGGTTTTGATCTGCACAAAGGAATTGCTTATCAGCTACTGTAACAAATTAATTTAACATGGAAGCTGATAAAACGCCACACGCTTTTATATTACAAATATTTGCAGACAACATGACAAAATGGCAATTTATAATAAACTTTTTCCATTAATCATTTCAACAAGCGCATATTCCTTCATGTATTAAGATATTTCGTGTAACATTTATACGTTGTGCAAATGAGACAACAATAACGTTTTAAAAATATTTTTAGAATATAGAATGGCAAAAGGCATCAGCGAGAGGAAGGTCAACCGAGTTCATTCTATCTCTGATTATATAATTCAGAACACGATCTTGTCACGTTGCTTCGTTTCCATGGCAATAGAAAATGTATACATATGTCAACCATTCATATGTATACAGGGTGGAGGCAAACTCCGCCCTGTTAACTAACTATTAATGGGTGGGACAGGCCGGTTTGTTGAAAGCTGATTACGCACATGTGAATTGCCAGCGTCCAGTGATAAAGTGATTTGTGCAGGAAATAAATGTTTGAGAGGAGTTTTTAATTTCTGTATCGAAACTCTCTCATGCACCTGCTCAATATATATTTATATATATAAATATATATATAGAATGGAAGATATGAGAAAGTTTCGATACAGTAATTAAAAACTCGTCTCAAACATATATATATATATATATATATTCACGTATACATATTCATATACATACCTGTATATATATATATTAAATAAATACATGGCGATACTTTGTCACTCATATTAAATGACTGTTAAAGGTGTAAATATGCATTCTGAAACTATTGTAAGATGTATTGTATCAATCTTACAACATCTTACAATACATCTGGTCAATAGATACAGGTAACTGAAATACTGTAAAACCAAAACAGGACAAATAGTCATGAAACTAAGTCGTTTATCTTGGCTTTATTCTTGTGACTTTTATCTTCTGTTTTGAATGTTGTGAGGGTGAGTAAATGATGGCGGAATTTCATTTTTGGGGTGAACCGTCCCTTTAAATGCTAAGAAATACTTTCATTTTGCTTATGTTTGGTAGTGTGTTCAATGAAGAGAATGTTTAAGGGAGTCGTTAGCCTGGCCATCGACATAGAGGAAAAAACAGTGTTGTATATCATTGAACCTGCCTAGCAATTGTGCCTGGCAATCTAAGCAGTAGCCCTTGTTCAATGCGACACCTAATTCCCTACATTGAATGGCTTGTTAAATTTGAACTGTTTAATAGCATTAACATGAATGAAGAGTCACAGCATTGCAACAGTAACTCAAGGGGTGTATCTGAAGTGAAAATCAAAGAAATAAAAGGCTGGTTTAGTTTCGTGCTTGTTGTGTTGTTTTTGTTGTGTGATTAATTGTTGTGCATGTTTGTGTG
Source organism: Botia almorhae (assembly GCA_036877575.1). NCBI lineage: Eukaryota > Metazoa > Chordata > Actinopteri > Cypriniformes > Botiidae > Botia > Botia almorhae. Next base: position 69,057 of record JAZGTJ010000681.1, on the reverse strand, counting down.
TAGGCCTATGTGTTTTACTGCTGTAGTGCCCATTTCATAAAATTATAGTCTTGACTTTGCGGCTTTAGTTAATGCATCACTGACACATCTGACAAAAATCTGATTAATGCACGGCTTGTTTTGCATGTATATAAATATGAGTATTGTTTTTTGTGTATTGTAAATGAAAAATCGATTCAATCAGTGTCAAGCAATATTACACCGCTAGAGGGCGCATATATCCCACCTCCCGTCCCTGGCTTTCACAACACATCTAAAAGCAGCCTCCCAGAACTACTGTTGACTAGTTTAGGCGTATCATACAAGGATGTTTGGTTTCCTAGAAATGATTTATCATAGATAATATAATCTATCGTAAGTTCAACAATAAGCTTATTTGTAATTACCAAGTTTTATTTTTTTTTTGATAAGTCTGGTTTATAGGATGATACGGGAGTTTTGATTTGACGCACTCATCTTTTAAAGAAACGTCTGCGCAAGCTGTGTGTTCAAGCTGTGTGTATCAGTATACATAACCCTGATATTAATATCCTCTGAACCAGAATTTCTTTTACATTTCTGTCTGTGTAAACGCTTTGATATCTGTCTCTGAGTCAGCGTTATGCTTTCCTGAAACCAACTCAACACTTTGTCCTCTCATCTGAACATACAGTTATTTGTGAACTCTGAGAAAATTCTTGGAAGACCTTACAAATTATTATGCTGTGATACTGACTCATTTTGTATGTGAATACTGAGTACAGTATTCTAAATGCACTGAATATTATGCGTATCCGCGCACGATAAATGTAAATACACAGGTTTGTTATTGTTGTGCCATCAGCCAATCAACTTTGTCAGCATGTTGGGACTATTTCACTGTTGTTTTACTATATTATTTTACTATAATTCTACAGTATTTAGTAACACAGAATGTATGGCTGAGGTGTGCTGGCTTTCTCCGGCTGTTACTGTCGGTCTGTGTCAACGCTTTCTTATTGAACAGTGTTGTCGATCGGTAAGTGTTTGTGAGTTCCCATCATGCATTGTGGCAAATACGCATTACCGTGACGTTTGTGGTTTTGAATATTTCAATTTTATGTGGCGAGTGTAAATCTCAGGACGTCATTAGAAATGTCAGTAAACTGGCATCTGTATTAAAAGTTGATTGTTGGCATCTGAGTTTTGAAGATTAAAGCAAAGATAAAGATTTGCGGTACTGTTGTGATGAGAAGAATCATCCGTTTTTTTGTATTATCATGTTTGTATTGTGTTGATGCTTTTTTTAGCAGGTATCAGTGTTTCGTAGCACAGTTGATGTTACATGTTTTGCTTACATTATTACATCACTTTACATAATGGTGACTCCTATCATAGTTTATATTTCCTCGAGACCTCTTGCTAAAACAACAAACAAACTCACAGATACAGAAAAATAAAAAATCTATGAAACACGCACTCATTGCTTAGTCACCATAACCAAAAATATAATCGGTCATGTCATTTATCTCTGTAAGATTCACTCCATGTAACTTTGGTATGCTTTGATGAACTCCAGCATTTTCCTGTTCAGATTTGTACGTTCTGTTGATAAGCATCACAAGATAATCTTTTCCTCCAGTTGTAATCCATCTATTTAAATATGGACGAGGCCTCACAGTTCATTAGTTTCTAGACTCTGACAGTCCAGCTTTATTGACAGTCCAGCTTTCCTCAGATCTTCACTGGACATCAGGACAGAAGCTGTTATGGAAATGAAAACCACACTGGCAACCATTCTGATTCTTCAGCTAACTTTGGGAGGTAAGGCCTGTACTGCGTTGGTAAAATTAATGTTACTTTAATTCAATCAAATGAATCCTAGTCTTCATACAGTGTGCGCTTTTTCATTTTATACGAATTTAAGATCTATAGTAACAATTCTAACCTCGTAACGGTTCTTAAAAGGTTCTTTATAGCGATGCCATAGAAGAACCATTTTTAGGTTCCCCAAAGAACCATTCAGTGAGAGGTTCTTTAACAGAAAGAATAATTCATTTCCTATCTTTTATAGTCTGTGGAACATTTTTTCACTAGGTAGAACCTTCGTAGTAGGAACCATACAGCCAAAAATGGTTCTTCTATGGCATCGTGTAGAACCTTTATTTTCAAGAGTGTAGCTTGTAATTCAGATATTTAATAACAGAAAGCTTGAAAGCAAAACATACAAATGCAAATTCTCTGTTTGCTTATTTCAGTTGTTGTATTGTAGTATTCCGGAGAGAATTCATGGAATAATCTAATTTCTCCTGCTCTTTTCCAAGCAGGGGGAAGGAGTATTGACTCTGAGGATCAGCTGGAGCCATATTTCCCTCCAGCCAGACCATCAGTGGAAAACCTCAACGCGCTGTGTCTCCACGGCAACAACCGCCCCAGATATCCCGACAGCTGTATTCCTCCTTCAGCGTACGGTTACGTGCGTCGTGCGGGGACCGCGGTGAACAGAATAGAGGCGTGGTTCGGTCAGTGCTGTCAGAGGGGCGTGGCTCAAGGAGACCATCAGATCCTTTGCTGTGTCCAACAGGCGGTGAGTACAGACTATACAGATAGTTCCTGTCCTGGATGCTGATTGGTCAGTAGCTGTGGTTTGTTCACAAACAAGCACAGTTGTGGTTGTTTTACATTGCCACTGTTTGCATCCTGAGCACAACCCAAAGCTAATTGTTATGTTTTGCTATGTAAAGCTGCTTTGAAACAATACAACATCATTAAAAAAAGTGCTGTATAAATTTTAGATTTTTGTTGCATAGCAACATTCTGCTACTGTTTATGATGTTATTATGTAAAATACCAATTATGTTGTAACCATTTTATGAAAGCTATAAAGCATGTAAGTATATACTGTGAATATTTGACATCTGAAGAGGTCACAGCCATGATCATCATGATCTCCTTGTGACTGTATTTACAGTATAGCATCTCGTACTTCACTGCTGTCAGACCGAGAGTGCGAGACTAAGACAGAGATTCTGTTACTTCCAGTCCACTTTTTTAAGTGATCGTGTTGACCGGTCTGTTGAATTCCTCATTGTGTTTATAGTGGGAGTCTGCGCTGTCCCAGTTCTGTGTGGAGGAGTTCTCCACCATGACCTTGGCACACGAGTGCTGTGAGAAAAAGGGTGAAGACAGGTGGAGCTGCTTTGAGAAACAGGCTCCGAATCCTTCCTACCAGCCTCTGCCTGGTTACACTGCTCCACCCTTGCCATCAGACATGACCTTCACCTGGGACCCCAGCACCTGCTAGTGCATCAATACAGAGATGAAATCAATGTAAACGTGTCCATTAAACAACTTCTTCATTTAGTTACACAATATTTACCATCGTGTTTTGATGTACTTTAATAACATCACATCAAACATCCTGGAGAATCTGCTTGACCTTCATGAGAGCAGCACTGATAGGTTTAGGCCTCACAGAAAGTCAACCATTTTTATCATGGGAATAATAGATGCATTCATAATGAACACCAGCTGTCAAATGTAATAAAACGAGTTCATATTTATGTTTAAATATATTGGAGAGAATTGAGGCCTGTTTTAAATTATTAAACCTGTCAGACACTGAAACTGTTAAAAGTCTTTTTTTAGCTATTGGCACTTCGGTGTTGCCGACTGAATTAAAATACATTTTTTACTTGTTCAGTAGTTAATCCATATGCAATGTCCAACAATGTATATACATATGTCACATCAGAACTGTTATTTTGACAAATTTGTGTCTGGGGAATTTGATTAGCTTCATGATGTATCCAAAATACAGTCACACACAATAAAACTCTTCGGTTCGCAAGTTAAAATGTTTCTTAGTTTTCTTTGCTTTCTTTACAAATCACTCCTTATGTTTAATCTCAAGCGTGTTCTGTTTTTATTCTGTGCTTATATTCCTTTAGATTCATTCGAATTATATTTGATTAGGTTTAATGTTTTAGGATTGAGAGATTGGGTAAAACAAAACATCAATACCTTTAAATACATAAATGAATGATGAAGACAAATTTCCAAGACACGTTTATTATGATCTTCATATAATAATAATAATGCTTTAAACCGAATAAATCACCTGGACATTTTCTGTTTACAATTTACTAAATGTACATGGAAACTCAGGGGAGCTTAGTGTGTGGTAGACAGATGTCAGCAATTTAGGAAATTAAGGGAGGGAGTTTTGATCTAGTACGGTTTAGAAAATGTCTCATTTTTGAGAAATCATTTCTGGCATTCATTCCACTAATTGTTTAGCTGCCAGCAGTAGATTATTAACTTATTTTACTCTTGATGTTGTTCCTCAGCTGAACATGGCACATTTTTCCCAGCACTGCTGAATCATGGGAATGTTTCTCTCATGTTGGGTGCATTGAGAAATACACAGTTTATTAGATAAAACAGCGGATTGTTTTGGAATGGGCATGAACCACTGAAGATAACAGGAGCTGAGATCCATGAACCATGATCTATTTACGCATTTTCTGCCCATGTGTGTTTCTCATAGCTGATATGAAGCTTTCTGTACTGCTTGTCACCGTGCACGTTTTAAAATATGATGCTGAGTCGTCAGCCTTGTTATCCTCCCTAAACTAACTGAACTGAACTGTTTCCCACACTTAAAATACTGCAAACTTACTGGTGAACCCTAACAACATGTCAGATAAGGGTTTTGAAACTTGCTTAAATGTGAAATATTGTGCTCAGTTCTTTCTCCACATTATTATTGCATAAGATTCAAGGCGACGTGGACATTTAATATATATTTTTACATTTTAAATGATATATTTGCGATAACAAAATGATGACACAGGAAATTATTCCATTCCAGCAGATTTTAAAAACTTTTTTTGAACCAATGTACATACTTATGGGTACACGATATAAAGTATTTAGTAATAAATTACCTTTAGATAATAATTTATCTGTAGTGGTTATTAATTTTTTATTTATTGTAGAAAAAGGAAAAGAAAAAATAACAAATGAAAATCATGAGTCATGATATTGATCAAGTTGCCTTCACTGCTCATAGAAGTTTTTTTATGTTTATATATATTATTTATAAGAATTCCTTAAATAATTATCCCCCCTCCAACTCTTTGAACAGGAAGATCTAAAGGAGATCCAAATGGAAAATCTATCCCATTAATGAAGTTGATAAACTTCGGCCGTTCCTGTTTTGACTATTTACTGTTGATGTTTCTGTTAACGTCAGGCAGGAATTTATATCACGACTGTTAACCTTGTCCCTCTTTCTCGAAAGTCTGTTTGACCCATCATCACACATCACCCCTCCCATTCCATTTCCACCCCTTTAAATCTGGACAGAGTCTTAAACACTCCTTCAAAGTTTCAAACCTGAGGGCAACAGTGCAGATCTAGAAGCTGAGGAGAGAAACTGGAAAGGAAACAACTGATCATGGCTCGGACAAGCACACTTGTCGCTGCTTTAATTCTTCAGCTTATTTCTTTGGGAGGTACGTGTAGAATTTTATTCTATGTGTTGTTGTTTAAAGGTGAACAGATCTGAACTGGATATGTTTTCTAAATAAAACAATATAAACAATAATATTAAAGTCGTCGTCATGCATAATGTTGACATCTTTTCTCAGACCTTCTTGCAGTGCCATTTGGAGTTTTCCAAACGATACATTTTATGAAGATGAATTCAGTTTTTATCTTTTGATTTATCAATGTTTGCAATATTTGTCACTCTAAAGAACGAATGTGTTATGTAACTTGTATTTACACAGTATCTTTTCTTCCTTCCATAAAGAGGGACAGAACATCGATCCTGATGTTCTGCTGGAATCAAGCTTCCCTCCAGCCAAACCTACGCTGAGGAACCTCAATGCGCTCTGTCTGCATGGCAATGGCCGTGCCAGATACCCTGCCAGCTGTTTTCCGGCATCTGGTTACGCTTACGCTCGGCGTGCCGGTAACGCGGTGAATAGGATGGAGGCGTGGTTTACTCAGTGCTGCTATGGGGGCTTGGCCCAGGGAAACGAGCAGATCCTTTGCTGTGCCAAACAGGCGGTGAGTACACAGAATGATGCGGGACGAACAGAACCGTATGAAGATTGTTCCCAAATAATGTCTTTCTCCTTGTGTTGCAGTGGGAGTCTGCGCTGTCCCAGTTCTGTGTCGAGGAGTTCTCCACCATGACCTTGGCCCACGAGTGCTGTCAGGAGAAAGGGGAAGACAGGTGGAGCTGCTTTAAAAAACAGGCTCCTAATCCCACTTACCAACCTCTTCCTGGTTACATCGCTCCTGTAATCCCACTTGACAGGATTTTCAACTGGGACTCCAATACCTGTTAAAGATCAAGATACTAACTGGTTATATACTCAATATTATGAGTATATTCTATCTGATCATTTATAGACTATCTGGTCATTTTATATTTGCTTCAGCAACAAAAAACCCGTTGAAAACCTAGAAACAGTTTCTAGAAACATAATTGTGTCAGTATATTAAATTCTTGCACTTCTAGAATAAAAACACATTCTTGGAATGTAGTGCAGCATGCTTGTGTATGAGAACATGTGAAATACTAAACACTGTTTGTCAACGTGTTTAACTTTAGATGTATAACCATGTGTCATAGATGAAAAATGTTGCTGCTTTTATCTCTTTTTTAACCATATTTTTTTTTCACATCTTTTGCGTGGCAGATGTATTAGAAAAAGTCATGAATAAATCAACACAGATCAGCTGCTGTTCTGTCTGATTTCTGGAATGCAGATTTTTGAATTTAAAGAGAGCATTTGAAGTAAAACTGGACTGTGTATAATAGTTTTGAAAATGAAGGTCAAATCAACATACTTCCTTTCCTTAAAACAATAGGCAAATCGTGTATTTACAATTCAGTGTTTATTGTAGATGTTACATGATTCCTACATACAAAAATAACACTTAAAACATGTAGGCATGTTTTAAGTGTCGTTTAATAATTTGAATAAAGAACATTCCTTTGTGTAATTTAAATGATAGTTAAATGAAAGCAATAACTTTCTATGTTGCTTGCTAACCCTAAACAATCATGTAGTACAGATACAGATAAATTATAATGTACTGTAATAATTGTTTATTGTGATAATACTATTAATAATAATAATGCTTAAATTAATAATACGCACATTATTAATACAATAATATGTATATTAATATCAATTACGAATAAACAAATAAACTAACGCCCCCTATAGACCGTCAATAGTTTGCAGAATGAGCCACTGCAGCCCGCGAGATCAGTGGTCACCGCACCCAGGACAGACGGTAACAACGTCACTTCCGTTTGTTTTGTGAGGCTCGTGAACGCGGACACTTCCGTACGACTCAACAGTCGCTTATTTTACTCCCGACCGGCCCGGGAGAGTAATAACAACAATTATAAGTTTCGAGTGGGTTTTCAGACGCTTCTGGGAACGTAAACCGAGCGTTAACGATCATGTTTTCGTGAGTCATAAACGAGCTGAATAAGTTAGGTAAGTGGTACATGTTTTAACTTATATCATGTCGCAAGCCCGGCCAGCTCTCTTTTAGTATGCAAAACAACGAACACATTTCTGTTCATTATTTTACTTTTTGTTTTATTTATTCGCTTTTGTATTAAAGTAAGTGAACGACAGACTGAAAAAGTAAGAAACTACCAAACGTGAGGCTAAGCACATCAAAAGCAACTTTTGTAAATTAGACGACGCTTATATTAAATCATTTTCCGACCACGTTTCGTGACGACTAGCTGAGATGATCTTTATCGCTTTATCTGCAGGTTTATTTCACACGGCTGTGGGACATACACCACAAGTGGAAAACAAGCAGGACCATATGAAACTTCCGCCAGAAAATGGCTTCGTCTGGTGTAGTTTCAGCGGATGGGCCGAGCTCCACCAGTAAGTGTTGATGAGACAGAAGATAAACATGTTTTGGTGTCTAGGGAGCCGTGGTCTTCTGTTTTGTCGTATTACAGAAAGCAATGAGTCAGTGTTTAGATGTTTATTGGTCCCATGTGGGAATTTCTGAGACTTACAATATACTTAACAGTACACAGATCAACAAGCACAAAGCACTCAAAAGAACGTGCACTAATATAACGCATTTAGCTTATCGTATATATTCATATATGATGTAGATGAATACAGAAGTCAATCATGTCTCTGTCTATGCACACGGTGTTAAAATTGTATTTTGACGCTAAGCTGGTTTATAAAATTTGGTTTATAAGATGCGATCAAAGAGCGTCTGTTTGCTTTCTCACAGAATTAAGAGTGACACGATAAGCATGTTCACTTTTACTTTTATACTGTTTTTGTAACAGTTCAATGTGAAGGTTGTTTATGTTTTGTTTTCACTGTTAATGTGTTGTGACTCTTCAGATATCTTTATTTTGGAGGTCATTACAGTAGAGAGGTACACGCACGCACATGTATTTTTGTGCTTACAGTGTGATTTGTGTAGTGTGTCTGTTTTTAAATGTTTTTGAATATAGATGTTTTGGACTGTAGGAAGGTAGCAGGCCTGGACTGACTGGATGGTGCTTTCCTTTGTTATTTCTAAGCCATTGCAGTCTCAGCTGTTGCTTTCGTGTGCGTTTGAGTTTTCTGAAAGAACAAAGAAATTGAAACCCAGGTGTCTGTGCATGCTGCATGTTTAAACCTATTGTTGCGGTTAACAACGCATCTCAGCTCAGTGTGAACTCTTGCATTTCTTTTGCATTTAAGATTTAGTAATAGATATGTTTTATTTCTCGCAAAAGCAAGTTACCATCAGGTCAGTTTTTAAACATTTTAACATATAACCCTAAGAAGTTTGAAGCATATATTATCCGTAACTAAATTAAAACATTAAAGTTGTCAATTAACAGATTAATAACTTGTGTTCTAATAGTCACGACGATTAAGCGACTAAAATAAAAATGGTCTACATTTGTAACTTTAACAATCCTGATATTCAACAGTGAGGAATTTGTAAAGTCTTGGTTCTTTTACTTATTTAAGAACAACAAAATAAACTTTTGGAAGTATGACGCAAATACACAATTCAGAAATAGCACAGAAGAGTGTTTCTGTAAAATTATTGCGCCACGTCTAAGAGTGGTTTACATACTTGAAGTTTGTGGTCTGCATTCTTTCACAAAAGTATTTCCTCGTCAATTTTCCGTGGAGTTTGTATACCATATTGCCGATCAACATTTTCCCCGATCCATTTTCATGAACTCCAGTGAACCGTCTGAGCGGCAGGGCGTGTGGTTTTAAAAAAATGCGAGTGCCTGGAAAATTCATTCATTTTTTTCTGTGTAGGTGCTTCTGGCACCCGGAAGATGGCTTCCTTGGAGGTAACTTTGTCTTTTCTTTTGTGTTCAATGTTAGTTCTTGCTGTTATTATGAATTCGTGAGTCTGTTTGTGGCTCCAGACTTCAGGCTGTTTTTCTAATCAGTGCTGTCAGATCTTTGCTTTTTTGGCAGAGGTGTGAATTATATCATACATTTTCCTCTACGCTCTGTCTTTTCTTTTTTTCCTTTCCAGTTTCTGTTCCTTTTATTTGTTGCAAATCAGTGCACTGGTCCTGTTTCAGAGTTTCTTAACCAGAGATTACAGAAGTATGATTTAAATATATTTTGTGACTTTCTCTTCTGTCGTTCACTGAGCAATCATTTGTCTTCAAGGGTCTAAGCATCTCGGGTTCATCCCAGACAAACAAAAGGACGCTGGGCCACAGAGGAATTGACCCCACTGGAGAAACCACTTATAAAAAGGTGAAAAATCCAGAGTTGGACTTTTAAATACAATCACTTAATTGTGTATAAAAACAAATCAGAAGTATCTTACATGTATTTTATTTGAGATTTCTATCCTCTTCGTCAATGCCGTGACTAGAACTAAGTATTTTATTTGAGATTTCTATCCTCTTCGTCAATGCCGTGACTAGAACTAATCTTGAATGACGCACATGGCAGATCAGAATGCGTACGAGACAACATGTCGATTATTTCTGATAATAAAGATAATCAAGCCCCTTTAATGTTGTGAACGGCACACACAGATATGACCAGCAGACCTTGAGTTACAGTCTCTTCTGTTTGATGTGTTTTTTAATATGGAGCTTAGCAAAGACACAATATAATCAGCAAATATAATGGATTTCCAGTGGTTAGCTTGACCTGAAGCATTCACAAAGAAGTGTTTCGCCCTCTTCCGCATTATACACTAACATATTGTCCACTGCAACCCCTCAGACCACATCATCTGCCCTGAAAGGTGCCATTCAGCTGGGCATCACACACAGTGTGGGGAGCTTGAGCCAGAAGCCAGAGAGAGACGTGCTCATGCAGGACTTTGAAGTGGTGGAGAGCATCTTCTTTCCCAGGTGTGTGTGTGTGTGTGTGTGTGGGTCCACTAATGAGTAACAATTTAGTATGTATCTACACAGCGTTAACGGTTAACTAAGTACTGCAAAAGTACACATACAAGAAAGAAAGTTAATGAAACTAATAATAATAATATTAATAATAATGTGCTAATAATATTTACAGTCAAATGTAAATTATTATATATTAATACTGCTGTATTCTAGAGACTAGTAGAATAAACTAGTAACTTTGGTGAGGCCGGTTTCTGAGGATGTGCAGTTAAAATCTCCATTTGGCTGTAACGAATGCATGACTGCTCCACCGCAGTAACACCTGCATTTGATCCTTTCACACAGTCTGGACGCATTTAACACAGTACTTTCTCTCTCTCTCTCTCTCTCCTGTATCTCTCTCTCTCTCTCTCTCTCTCTCCTAGTCAAGGCAGTAATTCGACTCCAGGCCATCACCATGGCGACTTTAAGTTTAAAACGTACGCTCCCATCGCCTTCCGCTACTTCCGAGAGATGTTTGGCATCCGACCTGATGACTACCTGGTGATCATCTGCTTCTATTCAAACTGTTTATTGTTTTTGGTCTCCTTCAGTTTATTTGCAGCGTATAACTTTGGTCTTATTTCACTCTCCTTGTTGTTGCTTGGAATTACGGATGTTAATTACTGAGAGCGCGTTAATTACCGGATTAATTGACGTTAATTACTGAGTTACTGAGAGCACATTGGGGTGTTAACTGCTGTACGCGTGTGTGTTTCTCTGCAGTACTCTCTGTGTAATGAACCCCTTATTGAGCTGTCCAATCCCGGGGCCAGTGGATCTCTCTTCTATGTTTCCAGTGACGATGAGTTCATCATCAAAACCGTTCAACACAAAGAGGCGGAGTTTCTACAGACGCTTCTGCCGGGATACTTCATGGTACCAATTCAACAATATCAGATTTCGTACTACGCGCCTATCATTTCCAAACGAGTTCCTCATAACGATATTATCACAAAATGTATTGAAACTTTTTAAAATAAGTAATGCTATCGGTCCAAATTCATCTTTTATTGTTTTTGTGTGTGTTCTCTCTTTTTTTTGGCCAATGAATCGTACTCAAAATACGAGTGTAGAGAGAGGGGGGGGGAGTCTGTAACAATTGTGGTTCTTAAGGAAAAACGTAAATGATGTCATTATCACGTGCGGTATTAACACGATCAATAATCTTGGTTATTAATATCACGGTTATTGTCATTACCTGTACATCGCGGCGGCTCTACTGAAACGCTACAATGCTACGTTTTGTCTGTATGTAATTTATGGTTGTCCTACAGAACTTGAACCAGAACAAGCGTACGCTGCTTCCCAAGTTCTACGGGCTCTACTGCATCCAGGCCGAAGGGAAGAACATCCGGTTGGTAGTGATGAACAATCTGCTCCCCTGCGCCGTGCCCATGCATCTCAAATACGACCTGAAGGGCTCCACGTATAAGCGCCGCGCGTCCCCTAAAGAGAGGGCCAAGCGGCTGCCCACGTACAAAGATCTGGACTTCATGCAGGACCTGCCCGAAGGCTTGCTGCTGGAGAATGATCATTACAACGCCCTCTGCAGGACCATTCAGAGAGACTGTCGGGTGAGACAGCAATGTGAACTGAACAGTAATAGCAGAAAGAATTTTTAAAAAGCAAAGGGTTGTGGGTAACTGCCTTTCCGCTTGTGTCTCGTGTCTCAATCTGGAACACACATTGTCTTTGTTACAGCTACTAACCACAGTGGAATCATTGTGTTCCTCATGACCTGTTAATCTTCGGGTGGCTTGTTCCTTCAGAGAGATAGTTTATCCAAAAGTGAACATTATTCCATCATTTACGCCTCCGTGTCATTCAAAACTGTAAGACTATTTGTTTCTGAGGAACACAAACGGTGGTACTTTGAAATGCTTCAGTAACCAACAACAGTGGCACCCAGTGAGGTATGAACACAAAACCACTGAGACATTTCTCAAAATATCTTTTGTGTTTAACAGAAGAAAAAAGTCATACCGGTTTGGAATGACATGAGGGTGAGAAAACGATGGAATCTTTAGGTGAACTATTCCTTTGAGGCACAGGCATGCCATTCACATTGTTCAAGGTCTAGTCTTATCCCGCACTGTTTGAGATTATGCTTAACTGTAAATGTGGTTACTAATACCTACATTTTGGTTGTTAAAATTATATATAATATATTTTTTGTGCGTGCATAGGTACTTCAGAGCTTTAAGATCATGGACTACAGTCTGCTGGTGGGCATCCACAACTTGGACCGGTCAGGAGAAGAGGCGTCCACTGCGGTGCCCGATACCCAGAAAAAAGCACCAGGCCAGAAGCCGTTATACTGTACAGCCCTCGAGTCTATTCAAGGAGAGACCAAAGGAAAGACTTCACCACAGCCCTATGAAAGGTTAGTGACCGTTGAACCCGGGCTTCACTTCCCACTTCCTGCCAGCGGGTGTGGCAACTCAGAGCTGGGTGTGAGAAGATTGCTGCTTTGGTCCTCGCGCTGCAGCTGTTGTGCAAGAATCTTAAATTAGAATAATACAAATGGCTTTGGCTGTGTTAACTTAATATGCTGTAAATTATATGGTGCATTAGTAAATAATTAAAAAGAATCTGCATGATTGTTCATATCTCATTTTTTGATAGTGTGGGAGGAATTCCAGCCTGCAGTTCTAAAGGAGAAAGATTGCTGGTTTTCATTGGCATCATTGATATCTTGCAGTCTTACAGGTAAAAGTCTAAGTTTGTGTCCTGTTTTGGGTGTTAATAAATCTCTATAATTGGCTAATGACTCTGTGTTTTCAGGCTTGTGAAGAAGTTAGAGCACTCGTGGAAAGCTCTGCTGCATGATGGGGTATGTTGCAATACAAAACAAATGCACAAAATACTAACAAAATAATAACGTAAATGTGGATTGGACTATTTTCTCTGTTCACATCTCTGTTCTCCTGTGCAGGACAGCGTATCGGTCCACCGGCCGAGTTTCTATGCCGATCGTTTTCAGAAGTTTATGTGCACCACAGTCTTCAAAAAACATCCACGTAAGTTCTCTTTCCAGGCAGAAGTTAAGGGCGTTGTAACACACTTTTTAAGGGTCACGGAAAGCCGGAAAATACCAAGAAATTCAAGGCGATTAATACAAATTGTTTTATTTGAAATCATACCTGAGAGTAATGAATACTGAAATTCATCAGTCAAAAAGCTTGAATATTTGCTGGTATAATAAGTCTCATCTTATTTGGCGAGGAGAATTAATTTGCACATTATCTGATGATAGCATGCAGGTAAACTTAAAACTACTTATTATAGTCAATCTATTTGAAATTCAGTGTACAAATATTCATAAACATACTGCTGTTGTGCTGAGCACTACAGAATACAGATGTCTACACACATGAACTCTCTTCACACATAAAGACATGCAATCTGCTGATGCAAGTTCCCTTTGTCTTGTTGTTCTCTTAGTCATCAAAAGTTTCAGTGTGGAAGTAATTTCCCTCTTGTTTCATTCTTAGTAAAATCGTCTCCTTCCAAGAAGAGTCGAGGTGGAGCTACGCCTGCTGTGAGAAAACTAAACGCTGCAGTGTCTGCACAACAACAATCTCTTCCTGGAGCAACAGCAGCTCAAACGAGCCTTGAACAATCCCAGCCAGTGGCCCAAACGCTCCAGCAGAACACAGACCGGCCGTCGGGCTCCAGCAGCGGGGCTGCGTCCCTCAGCTCAGACACGCTATCTGACGAGGGTATGAGACAGGAGAAGACATTGAGACACAGATAAGCAGTGTAGTTGAATGAGATAAGAGTGGACTGTGTTTGCCAGTGTTTTCCGCTCAGGATAAGAATGTCTAGGAAAAGCTGTGAATGTAAACTAGACTTTTCTGGACTGGCTGAAACCTTTTTTTGTTGTGTAAACAGATTCTGTGGTATTTTGATGTTTCTTTTAGTATGTCACTAAATATATGACAATCAGATGAAAAAATGAATATAGAAGTTGCTTATTCTAAATGGTAGGGTTGCCAAACTGGGAAATTATTCCAACCAATAATTCCTATCTGTTCCTGCAAATTTCCGTGAAGTAGCCAAAATTCCTGAATTGATTTTACCTTAGTAAGTCGTGAGCATTGTTTCAGTATATTATATCTATATAATTGATACTATTGACTGAGGATTTTCCTTACTGTTTTCTCTTCTCAGGTGTGGCTCGCCCTGACCTTCTGCAACATCAGATTACTGACGATGATGTCACCAGTAGTTCAGCTGATACGACCCTCTCAGCGACCTCCTCTTTGAGTTCCAGAGCCATCACAAACACTCCAGCTCTGAGGTGTGTTGATGTCTAGACATGCTTAGATATACTGTATGTGCTGGACCCATCTGAAGATTTCATTGATTCAAAGATATACATGTGATTTCGTGTGGATTCAGGACATTAATGTGTAAATTACGTTATAACTTCAGACATAAAAACACTGATGTCACTTCCTGTTTTTCTCTAGTTGTAGCAGTACAGCCGTTCATTCGTCAGGGGAAACTTTGAATGTGGAAGTCATTTCACTCAGTGAGACGGTTCCTCAGACCAACACATCAGATGTAAGAAACATTTTCTTCCCAATACAACATTCAGCACACTTGATATTTTAAAAAAGGTTTCTTAAACGTCCTCTGCAGCTGGTGGGTTTACATGGAGCGGGTCACCTCACGGGTGCCGCCATGTTGTGATCATGTGACCACGGAGTACTTCCTGCTTCGTCTCTGTAATGTTTCAGTGATATCAGTAAATGATGCATTTATGCTGCGTGCTCACTGCTAACTGTTAGTCTAAGATTATTGCATTGTCGTCCAGCACAGCATAAACAAAAAAATACCGAGTGCACCTTTCCAGTAATTAATGAAATTCAAAACTGTTGAGAGACGTCAACACTGTCATTAAAGTGCGCACGCATTTATAAATGTGAAATGATGTGAATTCAATGGGATCAATCTTTGTGAAAACGAGATCTCTCATGTGAATGTCCGTCTCACCACCACATACTTTGGGGGAAACAACATGAACTGTTTTTCTTTTGCAGTGAAAGATGGTGATTGAAAGAGACCAAATAAAGTCCTCAAGGACAGAGATGATTCACTCGTTCATGGACGTCTGAGAAAGCAAGACAACTGAAATGTAAGATGGAGTTGCCTGAGACACCTGGAAAAGTGAAGAGGAGAGAATCTGGAATACAGCAAATGACAGAGAACTGCGCATGATCGTACAACCGTAGAGATCTAACAATATTTCTCCTGTTTGAATATATTTTTGGATGTTAGCAGAACATCATCCAATACTGCTGCTAAGAAACAGACAGACGTGACTGTTGTAACTACAGAATGAGATCCTGTTCAGACAGCTGTCAGACAGGAACAGAAGCAGCGGGGCCATAGTTACAGCAACCCCCTGAACTTCATGCTCACAGCAGAACGGATGAGAACTTCAGATCATGTGACTCACGGGGAACTTCTTTTAAAGTACCTCACAGAGAGCTGAGAACATAGTATAGTGTGTAGTGGATAATTCAACCGTTCGAACCCGGTGCAGTTTTCCCCTCTTATGTTGCCAAGGAGACCAATGTGAAATCAATGTTTTGGAATTGCATGATGTTTATGCTGAGGGGAAAGAATATTGCTGTGTTTTGCAGACAATACAAGAATGATTATTGCATATCGGCTGCCCAAACAATCATGTAACTTTTGTTTTTTAAACTTAAAATCTCTCACACAACGGCCTTCAGTGTGTGATGACTTTTAGTTTAGGCTGCCATTTGAACCCCCAAACAAATCTTCAGTTTTGTATTATTTGCTTGTAAATTTGACTGTTTGAATATGGCATAAAGATAACTTTTGTATAAACAATGTAAATGTAATATCACATCTGAAAGACCAATTTTAGTATTTGGGGTGGTGGGATGGGTAAATTTTAGGTTATATTTTGTTTAGCATTGAGGTAATTTTGTTTTTGAAAGCACAATGACACTTCATGCCTGGCAGACTAACTACTGTAAAATGTATAACATCGAGTATATTTCTGTCTTGTGTTTTTTTATAAGATGAGTTATATGGACTGTGTAATGCAGAACTTCTTTTTAGCCACATTGTTGTGGAATTTAAATCAAACTAAAGAACCTGAACCGAAGTGCTAGTTTTACATTTGAATATGCGCGGGCAAAATATTTTAAATATGGGTAGAGGACGTGGCTGGACTTTTTTTCATTTGTTGTGACTTTTTTTATAAACATTAGGTTATAACATTCCTGTACACAATCATATTTATTGGTTTGTTTGCATGTAATTTATTTATCCCGAGTTCCATGATGTCTTACAGGTTTTTATGCGACAGTGTCAGTCCGGCATCTGATGGTTGTATAAAACGAAGGTTTCGACGAGGGTTAGAAACTTAGTACACTCAGAGATTCTTGTGCAATTGCTGTTTACTTTTAAGAATGCTGCCTTATCTACATTGTCTCATCGAACTGAGAATTATCTTACGTGTTTGTTTGAAATCCAATTGTCCCACAGTCTTGCAATGAAATATTCCTTAATGTATTTTTGGATGATGTAGGGCGTTCATTGGCACGTTATTGATACTATCTGCAAAATTTCATGTTAGATACAAATAACTGAAATAAACAATGAAATCGTATGAAGTGACAAGGTGTGTTATGTTACGCTCAGGTTTAAGTTTTTGTTCAATCAACAAAATTTGCTAGGTTTTTAAAGCGTGATCTCCAACCATTAGAGGGCGCAATACAGAAAATATAATACGTCACATCCTGCGGAGACGCACCGCTCAGCCAATCAGCTTTGCTCATACGTGAATAATCGGCGTCCTGCATCGTTCAACCAATCAGCGACGTCGTAGCTTTTGAGAAACGACTAGAGGATTTCCAAGATGGGGCTGGAAAGTACTATGGTCTGGTAAGGAACGAAAAACAAGCTGTTTTAGATCGATTCGCGCTTTCTTTGTAGAGTTTACATCATCTACACGTTTGCAAACATTTGTTTTTTTATAATGCTACATGATTTAGCCTTTAGTTGAGAACAAGTACGAGAAATGAACGACCGGCCTCTATTTGTAATGACATTCTCCTGAGTCATTATACAGTAGGCAGATGTTAATAAAACAAACTGATCGGAAAGCACAGGAACGCGTTCGTGAACCATAAACGTTATGCCCTACTTAGTGAACTCGCGCTGATAGCGCCTTATTTAGCCTTTGAGAATTGTCTTAAGTGCCGCTGTTAGATCTGTGGTTATGTCTTGCTTGTATTGACAGTGTGGACAACAGCGAATACATGAGGAACGGAGACTTTATGCCAACTAGATTACAAGCCCAACAAGACGCTGTCAACATCGTGTGTCATTCAAAGACCCGTAGCAACCCTGAAAACAATGTGGGTCTTATCACAATGGCCAAGTAAGTGTTGTATTTATTTATTTAAGTATCATGTGACGGGTAACAATACTGTATGTGTGTAACGAGGCATATCTGTTTGGTTTTGAGCAGTAATTGTGAGGTCCTCACCACTTTAACACCAGACGCTGGCCGCATACTCTCAAAGCTCCATGCAGTTCAACCACAGGGCAAAATCTCATTTTGCACTGGCATACGGGTGGCACATGTATGTATATTCATTACAGACACGTATATATAAAAGCGTGTCAGTTAGCTAACAGTTGCATGTGTTTATGTTTATACCTAGCTGGCACTCAAGCATAGACAAGGCAAGAACCACAAAATGAGGATTATAGCTTTTGTGGGCAGCCCAGTGGAGGACATTGAAAAAGATGTAGGTTTTCTTCACGAGAAGAATACATTTTAAATCAGTGTTCATTAGAAATACCTCTCCCCAAATCGTTTTTTTTACAGCTGGTGAAGTTGGCAAAACGATTGAAAAAAGAAAAGGTCAATGTAGATGTGATAAATTTTGGAGAAGAGGTAAATGTCCATTCATTGCTTTTCTGTTTGTTTTTGTTTAATATTTAGTTTTGATAAATTTTTCACGATTTATCCTTTAATCCATCTATTTAGGAGGCTAACACGGAGAAACTGACTGTGTTTGTGAACACTCTGAATGGAAAGGAGGGCACGGGTTCTCACCTGGTCACGGTTCCACCTGGCCCCAGTCTCGCTGATGCTCTGCTCTCTTCTCCCATCCTGGCTGGTGAGGGGGGTACCATGATGGGCTTGGGTGCGAGTGACTTTGAGTTTGGGGTGGACCCCAGTGCTGACCCTGAGCTGGCTCTGGTGAGATACAGTTTAACCTCTGGTAGAATTACACATTATTTTTGCAGTTCAGTTCGGTGAGCTGGTGGCACGGGAATTTGCACTGTATTTGCACAGAAAATTGAATCTCTGTTTGAAACGTGAAATTGCAGGTTATTTTACACCTCTTTACGCATGCTAAAAGCAAATGAAGCTAAACTGACATTTCCCAGGAAATCCAACCCAGCAGCTCAAATTATAAATCAATATTATAATAAGCTTGCCATTGTGAATCAGGGTGAGATAAGAAAACCTTTTTGAACACTGTACATAAATGCAAGTTAGAATGAAGGTTAATTGCAACAATTTGTAGCAATCCGCTCCGTGCAGACGCAGTTTGTGTGTATTCCTAATGTCGTTAAATGTGAAAATACTCATTGGAGTTTTATCAACTCTCTCTTTTTCAGGCTCTGCGTGTATCCATGGAAGAGCAAAGACAGAGACAGGAAGAAGAGGCTCGTAGGGCGTCCGCCCAATCAGCAGCTGAGGCTGGAATTCCCACCTCAGCTGATGGTCAGTATTTACAGCATGTGATGTTTAAAACACAAGTAAGAGGAAGGACCATGAGCTCTCATTCGTTTGCCTTTACAAGATGAGTTAACCGCAAAATTGGTTAGCTGGTTAACTGGTTAGTCTTGTTGGATAAAAGCATCAGCTAAAGACTGCTTCCTAAATCACTTCTCGTTTCAAAAAGTAACCAGTGAATATGGTCATAATGTTTCCAATTCTGCTTTGGTTATTTTTTTTAACAGTCTAGAGTCTTTTTGATTCTTAAAATGTAACGTCACTTGTTACTCCTCTCAGATTCAGAGGAAGCTCTTTTGAAGATGTCTGTGTCTCAGCCGGAGAGAGCTGTGGCTCCACTCCCAGACTTCAGCAGCATGACGGAGGAGGAGCAGATAGCCTACGCCATGCAGATGTCCCTGGCCGGTGGAGGTTTGTTCCCTTCTCTTCTACCTTCCTGTCCAGATCTGAATTGTATTTTTCCAGTAAGTTGCCAATCTTAGTTCAGACTTTGAGGCAAAGATGCACTGTTGACTGTCTCTCTTATGTCAGAATTTGGCGAATCCATGGATACAGGTGCTCCAATGGATACTGCTGAATCTAAGGTAGTTTATAGACTCTTTAATTTAAACATTGTAGTAAATGTACTTACAAAAAAAACAGTTTTTCCCTTATTATGCATCCCTTTGATGACTTGGCTTTTCTTTTGAAATGAATCTACAGGAAGAGGATGATTATGATGTAATGCAAGACCCAGAATTCCTCCAAAGCGTTCTGGAGAACCTGCCCGGCGTCGACCCCAACAATGAGGCCATCCGCAACGCCATGGGTTCCCTGGCCTCTCAGAGCGGAAACAAACAAGAGGGGAAAAAAGATGACGAAAAGAAGAAATAAATACCGACTGTTTGTGATTGATGTATAAGCCATTTGGTATGTGCAAAGCAAAATGAGCAAAACTTAAATGGCCAGCTGAAGTCCTTCTAAAAACACATCTGATGTTTCGGAAGAGTTCTAGATGCATACAGAGTTGCTGAAACATTCACTATCAAATTTCTGCAATGTTGTGTGGTACCTCGATAAATTCACACATGGCTTGCTAATGGTATTTTTTCCCTTATGCTTCATGCATAACTGATTAAATATTTGGTTAACCTGTGCAAAATGTTATCTACAGTTTGTTTGTTTTCTATTGCCATTAAAAAAACATGGTCACAGCTGCTCAGTTCCTCTTTCAAAACACTGAAACATTTAAAAATTGTACTACACACCGTTTCTAGTTTTTCATGTTGCAACAGCGCAAGACTTATCAAAAATATTTTTGGTGACGGTACAAAAAAACATGACAATATTTTTTTTAATTTGCAAAAATCTTGATTTCAATGAAAAGATGGCATATTTTCCAATCCTTTTCAAACCAATCGTTTCAAAGTAAACACGTTTCAGAGATATTCTGAAAAACAACTACACCTTTTCACTTTACAATATTTATATTTTTGCTCCAACCAAATATTCATACAGCAATGGTCAAGAGAACCCACATCTGCCGCCTTCAGTTTTACAACTCTACGCTGGAATGTGCGGAAAACGCAATTTTTACATGGGCAGGATTATCAGGTTATGAAGGTTTACGTCAAAGCTATTTACAAGTCTTTAAAATGTATGTACAGTAAATGAACGTGATATAGACAAAGATAAAACCTTACAGAAGGCACATATGTGGAGCTCTAGATACATTTGCAGAAAACAGATGACTGAAATAAACCAAAGTGACTGAATGATTCCAGTAGTACAGTATCGTGAGCACAAACCTTTTCATAAAACATTTAAAATGACACACCTGAGGGTTTAAAGCGCTTGGCTGGAGGAGTCATCGTAACGCTACTTTTTGTCGCCAATACAAAGACCAAGTTAAACGCCTATGACACTTAGCCGATATCTATAGCTACATAAACATGCAAAAACAAAACTTCAGAATTGTGAAAAAGCTAGTGTAAATCGGTTAGTGAATTCTTACAAAAACATTTACATTCCAACATTATCTGGACTGAAACAAGTTACGATAATGATCAGTGTACTTGTACATATGTATCCCCCATTGCATGAAGTATGTAATGTTCGTAAAGGCCCAAAACGCTGGTTAGTTTTTCGGTACAATCCGCACATTCAAAGCCCTCCATTGACTCTTCATGAGGCATCCCCATGTTAATGCTGGTCTCCACAAATGCAGACCTTCTCCGATGCTTATGACTGTAGTTTGCCATGTCCTTTATTCTCTCACTGGACTTCAGGTTAGTGGTTTCCTGACGTGACGTGGTCTGAGGTAGATGTGTGTTGTCAGATTGAGAGGCTACAGGTAGCACCTGCGTCGATCCTTCATTGCTCTCTGATGGGTCAGAGTCTGGAATTTCCGCACTGGTCTTCTGAGAGTCCGAGATGACCTCAGGTTCGTTCGAGTCCAAACGAGTAACCTGACATCTTGCTCTGGATAAACGAGGGGGAACGTAGAGGCTGTCCGGGTGGGAATAACGATAAAGGCTCTTGTCATTAGGAATTCCATCCAGTTTGAGGTTTGATATATGATTTGAGCGAGCGAGTGGGGTGACGGGTCGTTTTTCAGTACGAGAACCTGGCGCTTCTGAGGTAGACTGAACTGCCGGACGGACTTTAGCCTTTGCGTCCCTGGAATGGCATATCTGATGAGCATAGAGCAAATCTCCGGTAGAAAAACAAGCTTTGCACCGTTTGCATTTGTGGGGGAAATCGAGCGGTTTCGACGGAATGTCGGGCAGCGGCACGCCGTGATAACCGCCGTGCGTTTTCAAGTGTTGTTGTAAGGCTCTTGTATTTGTGAATGACACACTGCAGAGGAGACACACGTGAGAGGTAGAACCATTGTGCAGAAGGCTGTGCTTGATCAGGTTTCTTAAACTACTGAAGGTCTTAGAACAGACATCACATTTGAGACTTTGACACAGTTGATGAGACTCAGACTGGTGGGCGTGTAAGCTTTCCTCCTGGATGAAGGTTTGGGGACAGAGCGGACACGCATACGGCCTCTGCACGGCATGTTCCAACATGTGCTCTTTATAACAGCCAAAGAAGCGAAATTGCAAACTGCACTGTGTACAAGAGTAGCATCGGCCCTTTAGGCGATGACGTCGCTGATGCAACCATAGTTTACTCCACCTTTCAAAGAACTGTCCGCAGTGAGCGCATGTATATCTGAAACCAGGAGCATGTGTCTGCATGTGTGCCTGCAACGTCTTGTATCGCTCAAAACGCTGGCCGCAACGTAAACAGCAAAACTTCCAAAGGCTCGGAATGATTTCAATACATTCTAAAGAGTTATCTGAAGTGCAGCTCATTTCAGAGCGAGCGGGTGATTGGGCGATTTCGACGGGTGATTGGTTAGAATCATTTTCAGGACGTTCTGAAAGACCCGTGGCTCTTGTTCGTGTAGATTCCACTTCCAGAGCGCTAGGTGTTTGTAAATTCAATTGATATTTCTTACTTGGTGAACTCTGAGGAAGAAAATCGGAGGTATTTTCTGAAACACTATGGGAGTCAGGGCGAGTTTGGTTAAAGCTCTGCATGATTTCCGAGACCGATGCTCCACAGGTTTCCTCCTCCCCACTGGTCTGACAGCACACCTTGCAATGAACATGAACCTCGGAGTCCTTCTCATAACACTGTCCGCAGGAGAAGCAGAGGTATGGAGATGAGCTGGTGTGCGTTTGAAGGTGAAGAGTATACTGGCACCATTTCTTAAAAAGTTGTTTGCATATCTGACACCTGAAGAATACTGGCGTGTTCACCTGACCTTCCACTTCTTGGCTCACGATAAAGCCCTCAATGTTACAGCTTTTCCTATCGTTTCTCCTTGCAGTGCAAGTTCGGGACGCCTGATGTACCCGCAGTGCAGACAGGGCACTGAAAGCATGACCACAGTGACTGCAGGAGAACGGGGTCTCACCTGTGTGGTCTTCCAAATGCTTTTTCAGTGCCTTCAGCTGGTGAAAAGCTGTTCCACAAATAGAACAAGCGTATGGCTTAACAGGCCAGTGCTTTCTTTCGTGAACAGCGAGGCTGGAAGCTTTGCGAAACTTCCTCCCACAGTCTTTACACTGCAAGGGCTTCTCTACTTCATGTTCGTGCATGTGGATTTGCAGTTTAACATGGTTTATGAAGCACTTCTTACAGAACTTGCAAACGCTGCCCCTGTAACGGTTTGGGTTTTTTGAGGACACGTCTGAAGAAGTTTCTCTCTTGACCTTCTGGGGTTCAGTGTTCACTTCAGATTCCTGCAGGTGGACTTTAAAATGACACAGCAAATCTTCTCTCTGCAAGAACTTTTGGCTACAGCAAGGGCAGGGAAAAGCGCCACGCCGCTTGTGTACATTTCGGTGGGCCTTCAGTTTAGACAGCTGAGCAAAGGTTTGACCACAGGACCTGCATTTGTAGGGCTTTTCACCCGTGTGAATGCGTTGATGAGTGACATATGCCGTTATGTGTCGAAAGGAAACGCCACAGTATTTGCACGTGAGAGGTTTCTTCTTGATTTCGCCAGCCTTGGAACCGCTTCTTCTGACATTAGTCAACTTGTTTGGTATTACAGTGTGTTCTTTACTATACTGCGTGAAACCATCCACCTTCTGTACTGCATTATCCTGATGAGCCATTTCTGTCTGGGATGAGTTATCAAGTCCTTTATTTTCTGACATTTCCACGCAGAGATCTTTATCTGCTTCCTGAGAACATCTGAGGTCAGTACATGCTTTGCTTTTTGTATCCAGAGAAATTGGTTTTACCTCCACTTCATTGATCTCAAAAGGACGTAAGCCAGAGGTTTCACTACAGACTGAGGACAGAGGAGTTGAAGAACTGCATATCTCATTATCACTCTTTGATGAAAACACGACTATATTATTTTGATCCTTAATAAAGTTTGAGCATTCATCCGTTAAACTGATCGTGGTGGTGAAACTTTCAGCTGGTTCACCTGGTGATTTCTCATCATTTGTGGCTTCTGCTTTCAACCTTTGAAGCTCTTCAGGTGAATCAAAGTGTGGCTCCTTCATTGCTTGTCTCTTCCGACCATGTTTTTCATGATTCATCTCTTCAATCTTTCCATCTGCTGGCACAACTTCATCTTGTACAGTTTTATCATCAATCTTTCGTTTCTTCGTGGTCCGTGTTTTCGACCCTGCCTTCTTGAGCACTTTTGTGGAATCTTGAGGGAGGGAAGACGCGTCAGTGTTGCCATGTGTAAGTTCTGATGTTCCGCTAGACACTCTCAAAGATGGTAACTTGAGGTTTCTCGCTGGGCCTTTAAAATTCTTCTCTTTTTTACATTCGGGTTCAAAGACATTTGGTGACAAAGTACCTTCACTCTGATCAGCAACACTCTGTTCTGAGGGGTCAGTTTGTAATTGTTTGGTAACCGTAAACGTTTGGTTTCTCCCTCTCTTTTTAAGAGGCTTAACAATGTTTTGCTTCTCTTCACTTACAGCTGCTTTGATGGTATCTTCTGTGCTGCCTTCACAGGGAGGAAGATCAGAGATCTGGACAGGTGCTGTGTCAACATTATCAAACTGTTCTACTGATAACTGGACCGGTGCTGTGTCAATATTATCCAAATGTTCTACCGAGAACTCATTTTTCTTGGGTCTGCCTCGTCTTGATGTCTTTTTCTGAGTGCTCAATGAAATTCCTTGAACACTGTTTAGATCTTCATGGTCAACATTGTGCATGGAACTGGACAAAGTCTCCTGCAGTCTTGCAGAATTTTCAGTGAGGTCCAAAGTGACTGTGCCACTGACCTGCTCTGATAACGCTTCTACAACTGGAACCGAGTTTATTTTTTGTATGCGGGATGATTTTCTGGAGATGTAGACGTTGGACTTTACTGGTTCCTCTGGTTTAACTGCTGAAATCTGAGTCTGGTGGTTGTTCTGAATATTGCTGGTAGTTTCAGTAGATATATCTCGTTGTTCCTCCTCTTTAACTCTTTGAGCTAACAGACCTGTCGTTTTCCTTTTCTTTTTGGCAGTTTTTCTTTTCCTTGTCCTGGGATTCCTGGGTTTTGTGACTTTGAGACTCTTAATTGCAGTCTCCTGTTTAATAACATCAGCCTCAGAAGCATCTTTTTCAGGGTGCTGTAATCCTGTCTGATCATCAGAACATTGGCTGAAATCTTTCATGTCTGCATTGGTGAGCATGACATCTGTCTCATCTAATTCAGTTTTTATCTCAGTTGTTTTGAGAATATTCCCCAATTCTCCAGAGGAGGCAGAAACACCCGCCAAATCATGTGTTTCTGCAATTAGTTTGAACTTTTTTGATTTCCTCTTAGCAGCTTTCCACTTGTGGTCACAGCCGTCTGCTCCTGAAACTCCAGACATCTCAGAGACAGACTCCTTAAACATAGAAGGTCTTTCTGACATTTTGTCTACTTCTCGAGGAGTGTTATGTAATTTTTGCTCACCCTTTTCTTTCCGTTTCAACCACTTTTTCTTTGTCTTCTGTGAGCTCGGCGGACCTGTAACATCTTCAGCAGGGACAAAACTCTGGGTTTCTCCATGATCCTTTGATATTTCATTCAAAATATCTTTTCTAATGAGAGCGTCTGGCTTTAGATTTTTGTTTTTGCCTTTGGTTAACACAGAACTTTGTTCCTGAACAGTGGCTGGAGATGTCTGTTCTTCCAAACTGCTGATAGCTTGGATAACTCGTTTTTTGCGTCTACTGGCCTTTTTCGTAGTTTTTTTTAGTTGTACTTTGTTTTGTTGGCTGGAAACATCTGAATAATCAGTTTCAGTGGCTGACGCAAAATCAGCTGTAATTCCAGTGGCTGGAGAAATGAGTTCATTTTGAGCAGGTTCATGGTTCTCATCACTGGCCATGTTAGAGAAGATTTTTGTAGCTGATGCTTGAGGTGTTTGGTCAACTGCAGGTATATCTACTGCTTCAACTTTAATATCAGATATTTTCTTTCTCCTTGATTTTTTGGGTGTGGTGAGAAGAAATGAAGTTGGAACACCATCTGCTTGCTTCAAAGAGGATGTAGAAGTCTGCATGTCCAACAGAGGATCCAAATGCTGTTTCTCCACTTCCTGTCTGCTTGCCTCCTTCTTAGCTCTTTTTCCTTTTGAAAAAATCTGTTCACCTGAACCTTCTGTGATTGCCGCAGGTACTGCAGCAAGATCTTCATGCAGGTTTGTCTCAAGTGCTGCTTTATCTTTGAATGGAGGGACAGTCTTCCTTCTTGGCTTCTTCAGTCTGGACCTGCTTGAAGAGTCTATCTTTAAAGGTGAGACAGAATTTTCTTGTGTCGTGATGGATAATAAAGACGTTTCTCCATCTAACTGACCATTTAGGTGGTTGTCATTTGTTTTGCTTTTAGAGGTGTTGCTGGACCATCTTCTGGGTTTTACAGTCTTTTCTGGAGATGCAACAGATTTTGAGGACACTGCAGTAATAACTTCCTGTTGTGAACAAGTTTGGCCAATGGTGGACATCTGTTTGGACAAAGATCTGAAAGCAGTTTTTCTCTTTTTACTTGGTGTGTTTTTCATGTTTTCTGTAGTGGAGATAGGTTCAACTGATTCCCCACTAGCTGAAGAAACAAGATCATTCAAACAAGCAGCTTCATAGTTCTCGCTTAGCGTGTTAGGAGAAGCTTTTTTGCCAGTTGTTTTTCGTGCTCTGACAACATCAGGAGTCTTCGCTTCAGTTCCCTCAGCAGAAACTGAATCTTGCTTCAGAGTGTCTACTGAAGTGTGGATGTCTGGGGGAACAGGTTCATGGTCTGCATTTAGATTTGTTCTAGTTGCCCTTTTCACGGGTCTTTTTGCTTTCACAAGCCTTGCTGCGTTGGTGGTCTCCATGTTTTCCTTAAATCCGGATAATGGTGGGGCTATCTCCTCCTGTTGGAACTCTTCTGGGCAGCCTTTGAGCGTTTCATCTGCCTCCCTGACATCTGCTCTCTTTTTTTGTCTCTTTTTGTTATTCTGAGTGCTTAAAACGTTTGAGGAGTTGGTCACCGAGGTTGAAACAGAATCTGTTTGACTCGCTGGGTCTAGTAAAGACTCTCTATCCAGAGGCTTATCGTTTGTGTCTCCAGAAGTCTTTATAGCGGGTCTTCTTGCTCTCTGAAGCCTCTTCACATGGAAACCCACTTGGTCGGCCTCAACTGAACTGAGAACATCCTCCTGCTGGGACGCATTTTGACAGACTTTAAACGCTTGGGTTGAACCACCTTTGCTTTCAGCCTCGTTTATTGCCTTTTTTCTGGATTTTTGTGTGTGTTTTTCTGGTTTGCACTCAGCAATACTGGCCTGTTGATTACAGATGGTCAGCTGGTTTACTGAGGGACTCTGTTCTTCATTATCGACGGCCTTTGACTCCAGCAGATTGACCTGAGAATGTGATGAATAGTCGTCTTCCGGGGATGAGATCTTGCTTTGTGACAGGCTTTGATGGCTAAGGGTAGCTGAGATTTTTGCCTTTAAACATAACCTTGAAATCCTCTTTCGCTTCCTTTTATAAACAGTCTTTCTGACAGAAGGTGATGGTTTATCCTTATTGTCACTCACTCGTATGACATTCCCGGCATCTGATGTGTCTTTATCAGAAGTTTCAGAGCAGACGTGAGCTTGTTTCTGTAAGGTCTCAGCAGTATCTTCCACCACCTCGAGGTGCTCATCATGTGAACCCTGCAGTTGTGAGGACCTCTGTGAAACACAGCCTTCTCCCTCTGACATAATTGTTGCTGGTTTAAAAGGTTTTTCTGATAAGTCTGACCCATACAAAGAACACTCCTCCATTTTAGTGGATTTGAGCATCTGTCCGTTTAATTCCTCAAGCTCAGATTTTTTTCTTTTTCTTGGTTTCTTGTGACTTTGCAACGCATTCTGTAGATTTTGTTGAGTAGGGCAGTCACTGCTGGAGATGGGGTGAGGCAGAAATGCCGGAACATTCTCAGTACAGCGATCATAACTGTTGTTTGTAGCATTGTTAAGAAATGTCTGTTCGCTTTTTTTTAGGTTTTGTGTCTTTTCTCCAGATGCCATGAGAACTGAACTTTTATTTGATGGGCACTGTTTCTCTTGGACATGAATGTCACATATATCTGTGCTTTCATGTACAGACACTGGGCTTGTAGTCAAAGTCACTGTCCCATTTTTTGAATTGTTCTCTTGAGAACAAGGTTCTTTTAATTTGTCACTTTCCCCTTGAGACTCTTTGTATTTGTCATTAGCATGCATGTTCATGGCTACACCTGGTTGGTCTGTAACCTTCTCTGTGTCTGAAGATAAGTTCTTATTTGAAATAGAAACGACTTCAGTGGATACTTCCGCTTCCAATTTTACTTTGCGTTCGGTATTTTTTGTAATAAGTCCGTCAGATTTAATCTGTTCTGGCAAAGGCATGTTGTTCTTAAACCCTTCTTCTCTTGAAATCCGTAGTTTTGTGTTTTCACAATCCAGCACAGCTGGGTGAGCGCCCCCTATGGCTGCAGTGGACGCTTGGTTTTCCATCTTACTAACGAAGCATCTTTTAAATGTCGTGTCTGAGACATACAAATTGTTTTGGTTTCCCATCTCCCGTTGATCACTATGGTTTACGGGGTGATGCTGAGAATTCACTGAGGTTTTGTCATCCATAACCTCAGCCTGCAGACCACCCTTTTGGAGATCAAGATTATAAAGACCACACACACTGTCAGAAAGAGTTTCATTATCTACTGTACTTATATTTGTGCAGCTCTCTAGAGTTTTTCCAAGGCTGACAACTTTGCATGATGGTTTTGTTGTTTTCACGAGGGTGTGTTCTACAGGCTGCTTGACCAATGGGACGCCTGAAAACTGATCACATTTTATATAACCATCCAATGAATGAGGAGCGTGTGAACTATAAAATCCTGGTAATGAAACTGGCTCAGGTCCTCTGACATCAGTCATTCCAAATCCTGCAGCAAAGATGTTTGACTTCTGGTTTATCCCCTGAAACATTTTAAAAAGGTAACAATAAATGATTTGTTCATTGATTGCATGAGACATGTTTTATGTAATTAACTTTCAAAGGCTTTTTATTTTAGAACCTACCATGTCTGGAACATTTTGCTGTTTGCAGATACCATCAGACAACATAGCAACAAAGGAATCCCGGTTTCCTGTAACTTCTCGCCCCTCCTGTTTCTTATTTGGTTTGGAGCCCGTTATCTCAGTCTGAGGTTGTTTATAAACAGGATTCAAGTCCACTAGAGGGCTGCAGACATCCACAGATAACGTCTGTTCCATTTCCATTCCGTTACTCATCTCTAGAGCATGCTTGATGACAGATGTCCAGTTCGATGAGTTTCCGTGGTCTAGTTCCCGGCCCTGTGGACAAACGTGCTATTAATCGATAATGGAAAAGTGGCGTCAGCTTGTGTCACTCATGCAGTTACATACCTTTTCCTGAGGCACATATGGAGCACACTTGGAAGGGAGCAGATGCGTGACTGATGCCTCGCCCAGAGGCATCCTTCTCGCCACTGTGTTCTCCATGTAACTCATTCCAGGTCCACTTTTGATGGGACAATGATCATCGGGAGAATACGGGTATTTAATAGAGGTTGATGTCATTGCTGAAGATGTTCCATGGTAATCTGGTAACAGAGCCTTAAACGCTCCACTCATACATGATGACAGTGAAGGCATGGGTTCTGCAATCAGGTCATGCCCCTGCAAATATGGGAGGAAAATATATTTGGGTTTACAGGTGAGGAATTAGATGCAAGCTATCCCCATTTATGGGATATTGTGATCAGTAAATGTGACACAATTCCTGTGTTGTTTCTCCATAATTCACTACCTTGTCATCATTCGTGGAGTTACAATTACTGTAACCCACCTCCTGACATTCCCCTGATGTATAGGGAACGCTGCTGTTGTGACTTTCATGAATATTCCAACGTGGTAACTTCCCATCCATGGTTCCCAATCCGTTGAAAAAACTCCAGATCAAAATGCACAACTCTTATAAAATGCCTGTGGGGGAATAAAACATTAGCCCTCTATGACGAAAGACAATGCAAGAATAAACGTTAAACATAACGAATACATTTAATATCAGCACGAAAAAAAACTGTATTTCTGATTTATTTTTATCAAAGGAACATTTACTTCCATTCAGATAACAAGCAAGTCATGCATGCTGTATGATCTCAAACATGACACCTTGTGCAGTCTTTTCTGAAGCATTTCAGTTAATGGACAAAGATTCCATTTACATTAAAAATGCCATTATTGTAGTTATTTTCCACTCCAACTATTTTAATTCTTCATAATGTTGGTCATAATGTGGTTGTTGTGCGACTGAAGAAACTTTCCACTTTCTGTTTCAAAACGAAGAGTTTTATCTGCAGGGATCAACAATCAAATGAGAAAACAAATGACACTCCTTATTTTGAGAAATCTGTCCGATCAACGCATTAAAAGTTGAACAGATAAAGACCGCCTCTTATCTGTTGCCTAAGAAATCTTTCCTGTCCAACATGACTTACGTGCTAAATTCAAATTCACATTTTATTTGTCATATACAAAATCATACACAGTACGACATGCAGTGAAATGCTTTTTACGACTGTTTTACAGAAAGAAAAGTAAAAATTTAAAATGAAAAATTTAGTTAAAAAAATTAAAGATTTAAAGTAAAGATTTATGTAACAAATTAAAGTGTACGGTATTTACAATGTAATATGTATATCAATATATATGTATAGATGTAGTTTTAAACTACATTAAAGTACATTAAAGAGGCACCTCTAGTTTTGGGTGTTTGTATTTGGGTTCTTTTGACTTAAGCAAACAAAATATCAACAATGACAACAACGCTCTTATCGAGGGGCTGAGATCTGCACAGGCGAGCATTTTCATTTTCTTCTGAAAATATGATCTATTTTTTTGACGCATTAAACTAATATGATGATGCTTCTTGTTCACACCAACTTGTATTGTTTTGGTTTCCATATGACATGGTTTGTTTAGATATGTTTAACAAGCAAGCAGTGAGACAGAAACGCATGCTTCCCACAAAAAACATTTCCGTTGAAATTTACCATGTTAATAGTGATTTCATGTACATCTGTAAAAAGCACGTGTCGTTTTTTCAAGGTGGTTGTAATATTAATGAATGCATTTAAACGATGCACAAAACACGGGATATGTCGAGTGCAATCCACAAAAATGTTCCTAAATAATGTAAATAAACAATATTCCACGTAACTGCACTGGCAGCACCAATGCACGAACGGGGTTTGTCGGACCGAGTGTTTTTGTTGTTTAAGTCGCGCCCGAAGCTTGCTAACTATAAGCTAACTCGCAAACCAAACTCATATTTATATTTAAATCCCGGCCAACGCTGCATAAACAGTCAGTCTGCCGAAACACCAGTCGCTCTCTGTTATATATGAACGAATATAAAAAATAAAGCCGTTCGAGGATGGCATTTAATACAGAAAACACAGCGCGTATTTTTCCTCCAGCGACATGAAGCACACTGGGCTCGCGCACTCACCGATACGGTCGCGCGATTAATCGCCGGCTCGCGCGCGGTCCTTTATCGTCTCCTTCAGCATACACGGGCCGTCGCTCTCATCGCGACATCAACGCGCAGATATTAGCGTCGTAGTGTGATTATCTGTCGTGTTTAATCCATCAGCTTGCCTTCCTCGTGGTGGTCTGTTGTGGGGTCTCGAGATGTACCCGAACACAACATCCGTAACAGACCGGAAGAGCGCGAGCTCTGTTTGGAGGGGTACAGTCCTCGCGGTGTGCTAATGGGTGTACCATCGCTGTATTGATTCGCTGGGAACTGTGAAACGGCCCTTAACATACACCTTTGCCCCAAATCTAAGCACAACAGAAAGTCTTGACATGATTAGAAAGCAAAAGGTGATTTACAGTTTTACTTACGTTGCCCTCACGAAGTGGTTGTCATATGGTTTACTATACGTGTGAGGACACCTGAAACATTTGGCCCTTACAAGTACAGCGACCCAGAAACAGAGTATCATTTACCCGCAATTTTGTCCTTACATTGTCCTTACTACATTGTTATATAGATTATGTAGACTATGTGTAGACTACATACAAATGTAGACATATTTATGTAGAAAGCAATTTGAAATGCCCTTTTAAAGATGCTATATGAAACAAAGTTTATTATTATTATTATATTGGTTTATAAAAGGAGTTGCTTGGATTATTGGCACATATTGTTTTTATTAAACTTTATATTACACAGCATTTATCTGTACATGCATGTAGATGAGTACTGATATATTCCTTTCATTTTTACATCAGTTTAATTGTATATTTTTATACAACACCTTTATTTCTTTAGGCAAAGCGAAACGGGAAAGTCAAACCAATTGTTTTGCTAAGCCACTTCATTCTTATGCATTTATTTGATTCCAGACTGTCTGCAGTCGCTCCTGGACTTGTGAGACATAGGGCTGAAAATAACTCTGCAGCTCGTCTGCTTTCTCTTCAAGAGTGGTGCGCAGATTCTCTGTGGTCTTCTCCAGTTTCTCTTGGAAGTGCTGTATTTGGGATTCCAGCTTGTCTTTGATATCTTCACCCTGACTCATCAGCAGATCCCTC
Source organism: Botia almorhae (assembly GCA_036877575.1). Taxonomy (NCBI): domain Eukaryota; kingdom Metazoa; phylum Chordata; class Actinopteri; order Cypriniformes; family Botiidae; genus Botia; species Botia almorhae. Next base: position 36,221 of record JAZGTJ010000681.1, on the reverse strand, counting down.
AGAGCTGTGAGCTTGTCTTCTGCACGCTGAAGCATGTCGGTGAAGTAAGGTTCAAGACGATCCTTCATGTTCTCCACACTCAGAGCAGCACGAGAGCGAACCTCCTCAAAATATGTTGCCAGTTTCCTTCAGATGAGGTGAAGGGACAATCAGTGAAATCCAAAGCTGAGATTGACTGTGTTATAATCTTTTTTAGTGCAAAAATGTTTTATATAAAGAATAAAAGTGTAATACTAGTGTATCTTTTTCTATTACTTTATATGAATACAATTAAAGGTTTCTGTTTATATAATTAACACGTCAAAACATTCAGAATTCCAAACTTCAACAATATTATTATCAAAAAGTTATTCTTTCAAATCTGTTAGTTATTACATATACTCATTATATACTCATTATAGCTCAGCTATTAGCTATTAATGATAATGATATCAGAAAACACATGAATTATGAATGATGAAAAATGTGTTTTAAACAAATACTGACACAAACAACATAACTGGTCACATTACAAGACTTACTTGTTGATCTCTTGAGCGTCTTTGCTCAGACGCTTCTTCAGTTTTCGCATGTAGGAGTTGACCCTGTTCTTGACCTCATCGGCGTTCTGCTCCACCATGGTCTGGAGCTCCAGGGTGTATTCAGTGACACGCTCTTTAGCATCCTCCATGTGTGTGCGAAGCTTATTGGCCAGAAGCTGCAGATCTTCTTTAAATTTTTGGGCGGTCTCCTCTGCGTAGGGGCTTAATTTGTTCTGCACATCATCACCGTACATTTGCAGTTCCTCCATGGTGTCAGCGATCAGTGTGCTGCAAAGATTGAGTTCAGATTGAATTCCAAACAGTAATGCTGGGATTTCTCTTACATTTCTTACACCTGTGCAAAACAGACAAACAAAACAAACAGTGACATGCTGTCATTTTTACTGACTCTAATTCTCTGCCGAGCTGGGTGTCTTTGATGCTCTCCCTCATCTCCTCAGCTTTGGTGGTCAGATCAGACACATGGGTCCAGAACTTCTCCATCGTCTCCTCCCAGCGGCTTTTGGGTTCATCCTGAAACAGGAAGTTCCCATGGCAGCCTGCACAGTGAAACACAAATATTTTTTAGTACATGGAATAATTGTAAATGTACGTGTGCCCTAATGTTTAAACATTAAGATCAAGATCTCGTTAAAAACAAGCTAATCTTAGGAAATCTGTTTAAACAATCTGTCCAGGGAATCCAGGTTACTAGCATTGGTTTTGACCTTAATCATCAAACTATAATAATCCCAAAGATTTTTATTCCTAAATGATGTATAAACTGTTAAAACGTGGCTTCATAATGTCATAGAAGAGCCATTTTTAGCATTTTGGTTCTTTTAAGAGCCTTTGACTGAATAATTCTTTGGGGAACCAAAAAGGATTCTTCAGTGGCACCTTTGAAGAACCTTTTTTTGTGCAGGTGAGCCTCTTCTTGCGTTTGCGTACAGTAATAAATAGTTTTGAGGGTTGTGTCAAGTCTTACCTGAAATTACAGCGAGAGCAAGAATTACAGCCACAAACTTCATGTTTGTTTGTAGACCGCACACCTGCATAAAACAGAGGAAAAGATTCAATGAGCTGCAAGGCAACTTTGTTGAACGTGTAGAAAATATGAAAACAATCCACAGCGGAAACATCCTGAAGACAAACGCTTACCAGACAGATCTTCCAATGTATTCTGTACAGGAGTGATTCGAAACAGCTGGTATATATATATATGACTGGCTTACGTTGTTACTGGTCACAATGTGACTACGAATAAGAGATGAACTGGCAGCCTGTGTCCAAAGTTCTTCTCTTCATATGCATTGCTGTTTGCTGTTTTATTGCAGTACTGCATTCCACGTTGCATGATTCCAAAAGGACACGATTTAATCTAAACATTTGTCCTTTGTAAAATAATTAGTTGTAAATGAATGTGGCTCATTGGTCTAATAGTTATGTAACTAATATGCAGAAGAGTGCAGAACAAATGTGTTTATATTGAGATGTATTCTTATTGAGCACAACTGATTCGCAGAACTATCACAGAAAAGAAAACGGGAGAATGAAAATAGATCAAGCCATAAAAGGTGATAAATTTCGTTATGAATGACGAGAAATTAAATCAAATAAATGTTAACGTTTCATTATTATGCAACAGTGCTAAAATGTCGTCTTGTATTCACTGGCTTAGACACACAGATATGATTCAAGGATCAAAGCTTATCAGTTTATCTCTCTATAACCATTTTATCACACTATACTAAAGACTGTTCACCTCATTAATAATTACATTTTTAACTTTAAAACTAGGTCTTCAGTTTTAGCTTGTATTTTACCTGTGTAATCTATGTGTCCATCTACCCTTTTTTTAACACAAGTATTTTAACATCACTGCGGAACATTTAGAAAATGTTCTTGTACAGTAAAGTAAGCAACACAGGAGAACAATCATGTCAGCAAATGTCTATCATTCGTGACTCGAGAGAGACTGAAGTCTGTTATCTTAAGTAGTTCACACGTACATGTACACGTCGTGCGAGACGACCGTATTGAACTCATTCTGACTTATGTACAGCACATAACAGGGCAAATGAATTAAGCGATAAGGTACAACAAGCTTTGTTGTATTGTACACTTACCTTATTTTTTTAATGAATGCAATTTTTCAGTTTCAAGATAAACTCAATAAATAAATAGGTTAAATGCACTACAAGTGATGAATTACAATGCATATTTATATGTATAAATAAATATATATGTATATGTTATATGTGTAAATAAATACACACACATAAATTTTATGTGTTAAAAGACATAAAATTATATATATAATATAATTTTATGTCTTATGTCTAATAAGCACATAATATATATATATATATACACACANNNNACATACACACACATATATTTATATGCACACACATATAAATATATGTGTATATATATATATATATATATATATATATATATAATATATATATAGACAGCATCAGAATGTTGGTAGACAACAAAAACGATCAGCTATGACTGCTGCACAGTGAAACTAATAATAAAAAACACTAATGACTGTTAATTATTTATTTTATAATAGAAATTATTCTCTGTACGTGCTCACACACACAATTCATGCTCACACATTCACAATTCACACACACAATTCTTTGCAAAACGAATTTGGCTTGTTTGTGTGAATGCCACATCGGGTGCCAGCTGTCCTACATTCAGTGCGACACTGTTAGTCTGACAAACGGCTTTGATTGAAATGTGACAGAGACAAGCAGACTCTCTCATCTTGGACTTTAATATGACTTCAAGGGGTTTCTGGCTCTCACACAACAACACCTTAGTTTGTATATGTCAGGTAGTTTTGTGTCATTGAGGTGGGGTAATGATGACTGAGCAGCATTATGGCATATTGGTTTTCAAAACACATTTTCAGCGTACAGTGTTTCTAAAAGCAAGAATGAAGAAGCATCAGTCCACTACCTTTGTGTTATTGTTTTGCCATAATAGAGATTCTGAGGTCTTTAAACCATTCCAGTCATGAAATATGACGTAGGACCACAGCATTAGAAATGACAAATTATATGCTTGACTTTAACAAAGATGAAGATGTTTGTTTGATATCAAACACTGTTTTATTTTGCAATTTCTTAGCAACATTCATTAGCAACAAGCAAAGAAGAAAATGTCAGAATGATGTTGTACAATGAAACTACAGTTGTGTTATTACATAAACCTAAATGGTAACCAGTAACAAGTGAAGTGTCCAGTAGCATTTCCAGAATGTCTTTAAAGGATGATTATTGCTTGTTCTTGGTAAAAGATTCCCAGAGAGCTGATAACTGGGTCTTCAGGTCCTGAGCATATGGATCCAGTTTGCTCATCAGTTCCTCTGTATAGGGATTGATGTTCTTCTTAATCTCCTGGCTTCTCTGGGCCAGCTGAGACTGGAAGCTGTGGGCTAATGGAGCCATGCTCATCTGAAAGTCCTGGAGGTGCTGGTCCAGCTTCTGCTTGAGCTCCTCAGTTTGGGGGCCCAGCTCTGTCAGACTCCTCTCCAGACTTGCCTTCAGCTCCTCAGCCCCCTGGAGCAGTTTAGATTTGAGAGCTTCAGAGTTCAGGGTCTCAGCATATGGAGTCACCTCCTTCTTCAGCTGCTCGACCTGCTTCTGAAGGTCATCTCTAACCTCCTCATAATAAGGCTTGAGCTGGGACTGCACTGATGTCATTTCCTGTTCCATACGCACTTTTAACTGATCCGCCTCTTGTGAAAGTTTGGCCAGCAGGTCCTGGGTCAGAGGAGTTACTTGACTGTGGATAGCCAGGGTGTATTCATTTACGGCATCCGTACTTTTAGAGATCCTGTCACTAAAGAGAAAACAAGGTAGACGTTTGTATCCTTTAATATCTGTGATTTGTTTTATAGGCAGTTTATCTTGTAATTTACTACACGCTTACTTGATATCTTGTCCAAGCTCAGAGCTTCTGATCATCTGCAGTGTCTCTTCAGCAGTGAGGGTTGCCTGAGCGACATAATTCCAGAAAGCATTTTTAACCAGGTCCATACTGATTGGCCCTGATTGTTCCTGCCACATCACGTCGGCATGGCAACCTATTATTGAAATCATAACGAAAATATTTTAAAATAATCCTGACCGCTTTTTGTGTTTAATTAAATCAAATCTTTTTCAGACAGGAACAGAAAAAACACAAAACATCTTTCCTTAAAATAAAACGTCTTTGAGTACTCACCACAAAAAGCGGCGATAATAAAAACGACAAGAACCTTCATGATTGTGTTTGATCTAAAAGAATAAAAAACATTTTAGCAGACAGACACACATATTTCTTGATTAAACTGCACTTAACATAAGGAACATTGTTCTGTTGTCCTTTAGAAGAGGGAATTTACCTCAGACTGTTGAGCTGGTCCTCTTCTGTGTGTTGAGAAGTGTGTTGAGAAAGTTTCAGCACTGTATATAAACACGCTGCAGTGTTGAGATAGAGGCAGTAAAGTCCAGGAGGTATCGCCCTGTTGTCTGCTGCCGTGTCATTCCTTCCACCTCAACTGACCTCAGACCTGTGACTCACACTCCTACATACAGATCCATATACAGGCACTGTAAAACAAATACGGCACGCTCTGTATGTCTAAAACGTGCGTCTTGTGAATATAACAGTAATCTACCGTTATATACCAACTTATACAGGTATACAATACCGTTTTTTTCCACATGTAAAAGATTAGTGAGTGACAAAAGTCACAATTTTGCACTATTTTGCACAGTGAATTTAAGCAAATGCAGCTATGAGAAAACAAAAGTTGCATCACAACTTTGATTGAATTTAAACAGATTTCTGCACTTGATTGTGTGGCTTCAGAGACCAAAGATTTCTGCACACAATCTGGCGTTTATCTAGGTGTTGAACCACGTACACAAAAAGCCCTTACAAAACACAAGCGAGTCATCAGGACTGTTTGCGCAGACACGTAACAATCAGGTAAAGAGATAACTGACCTTTCTGTCGAAATGATCTAATAACATTCCAGTGCAATAAACATTCCGTGCATTCAGTCTTGATGCTGTGCCGACTACAAGAAATAAATGGGAATTATGTAATTATGTCATTTAAGCAATAAAACAGGTAGAATGCAAGGAACACCTACCGTTACAGTGTCAAAATGTATTTAATATAATTACTACTGTACTAACAAAAGCAAATTAGGTGTACATGTTTATTACTTGGTTTATTCTTATGTAAATATATAGAAATGACGATGTAAACCGGATTATTAATAAATGATACCAGTTACTACTGTGTTTTCCATTTTACTCGACCTCTGAAAAGCCTAATACAATATTATCTTTAAAAAAAGTTGTGAATCCTTGTTATTTTTTTCAGCTGTCAATATTCCACAAATATCCTATAAAAACACAGATTCACAAAGCAAAACAGAAGTTAATGCAACATTGCTTATATTATAAATATATTTTCTATAGACAAAAATAAGTAACAGTACAGTACATTTTTTTCTACTATGATTTAGTTATGTGTATGTATGTTTGTATGGAGATGCATTTATATTAATGGCAGGTTTATGTAACGATTTAGAATAACTGATGAGTCAGTCAGGTATTAATGAGGGATCTGGACTTTGTGTGTTTGATTAAAGAGCCTGATAGCTACAGTACATGAAACCACACAGAGAACAACACAGAGGGAAAATAAAATATAGAATATTATACAATTTATTTTAATATACCCATATCATATATGTACCTATATCAGTAGGTTATTGTGTAAAACATTACCAAAACATATAAAAAACTCACAGATGTTGTGACTCTGTCGTCCTCTGGGGGAGCTGTAGGCTATTTTTCCAGTCGTCATCAAACCTGTGATACATTGAACGGATACGTTGATATATACGTATATACGTTGTTTTATATACGTATATGATATGTAAAGTTAAAGGTTTTACGAAGGTAGTTTTTATATAGAGCTATTTTATAACTTTCAGAGAACGTTAGCCAACATTCTGTAAACATTCTCTGGGTATTCATATTTCTTTGTATGTATTGAGTGACCTCCAAATTTGAATGACACAGCAAAACAAAACGCTTTAATAGAATCGATTATTTATTATTGCATGTTATTCAATTAAGGGCACCTCTGACACACAATATAGAACATCTTTGGAGTCATGTGATAAAAATGTATTTAATCATGTTATCAGCTCATAAATAACTGTACTGCATGGTAACAGGAACTGGTTACTAGTCACAACATTAAACAAACGTTTAGTAGATTCATGAGGTAAAATGTCACGCACAAGGTTCATCTGTAGACTACAGTATAAAAGGACACAGCTGTGTCAAGTTTGTAACCACATTCACATGAACTGCATCACATGCAAAACTGCATCACATGTTTGTGCATTATATATCTGCTGTATGCTTTTGCTTATTTAATGGAACCATTTTGATTTCAGATCAATAAGGCGGGAACAAAGTATGACATACATCGAAGCCAACAGTGCTGCTTTGGTGTTAATGATAGACTTTGGATAGACTTTATTGCTTCAGTAGAGGCACAATGGTGAAACGCTGGTGGATGCTCAAAACATTCAAACTGGTCAGTACAATGAATTCAAACTGGTCAGTACAATAAATGGTCATTAGAAACATTTCCCAGCAGGACTGCATGTTTCATCATATTTCAGAAGAACTGAACATAAACAACATACTTTGGCATTTCTACACGAACTGACAAGCGCTACTGCATGCTTGTTTCCTGTTCAGTTTGATGGATTTGCAGTTCTGAGCTTCTCATACACTGTTTACTGTGTGCCGATTCCTGACTCCCCTCCTCTGTTTTTAAAAAATAATTCTCTGGCTTATGACCCGTCGAAATGCGTTTCGTATTTACTTAATTCCCTTTTGGTTATCGCACCCTGATGGACTGCAAGCATCTGCGAGGGCTTTCTTTAAAGCATGGAGATGATGGGTTCAAAGGTCTAATTGAGCCCTGGCTGCCGATGAGCAGCAGGTAGTTCCTCCTCCTGCAGGACTTCTCTGATTCGCTTCACACATATGTCAGATGCCTCCTGGGTTTCTTTGGAGAGCTGAATGAGGCTCAGGAAGCCGTGGGGAAGGCCCTCAACCACGCTTAGCGTCACTGGCTGGTTCATGTTCCTCAGCTTTTTGGCAAACATCACAGAGTCATCTAACAGAGCATCCAAAGCAGAGGCCTGAGAAGAACAATGGAAGCAGTAAAATAACAGCTTCAGCATCTAGACTTTCAAGCAACCTAATCATATCTTACCACGAGATGTACTGGTGGAAGCCCCTTGAGAAGACTGTCTGGTGCAAGCAGAGGAGAAACAAAGGGATTCTTCATTATAGGGGTGCAAGGTATATGTAGATCCACCGGACATCTAGACCGCAGCGGCTCAAAGTTTTCTGGGTATTCTCCGCATTCCTGTGGCCTGTCTTCAGTGCGTGAAGCCAACGCTGAAATCCCATTGGACGATGTGGTGGGAGAAGATGATGGTCTTGCTTTTTGATCTAGTAAAGACTGAAACCAACTGGTCGCTCCTTGAGTGAGGTTATTTAACAGCTTCACTGTATCCTGTCCTAAGGCCGCCAGGGTGTCTATCTGCTTTGCTGGCTGTATTGACTGACCGCCTGTGCCTGAGATAAAAACAGATACGAGAAAGCATAGATAAATATTGCAAGAGAAATGTTTTCAATCATATTTGAGCTGCCGGGTGCAGGAAATCTGTCCTGAACAGACAGAAAACCTGGATGCTAAACTGCGCATGTAGCTGCTGAGGATGATGAAGCATCTGTAGCTTGTTCTTGCAGTTATTTTCTTAACGTGCAACGAGATTAAATTTTTAACAAGTGCCTTGCAATTTTTTTTCAAACTGAGATGGCAACAGAGAACCAAAAGTTAGGGACTGCAGTCATAAAAACTATTTATAATGAATTGTAAGCATTTTTAATGGTGACTTGTGGAGTTCCTCACATTTCTCTAACACAAAATAATACAGACCTAAAATAAGCTATAAAGAAGAATAAGCTAGTAAGATACAAATGAGCTAAAACAAGACACAAGATCAAATAAGCTAAGGATGAAAAAGCTAATGAGATAAAATTGAGCTAAAACAAGAGATGAGATAATATGAGATAAAATAAGCTATATGCTAAAGAAGAATAAGCTAGTAAGATAAAAATGAGCTGAAACAAGACACAAGATCAAATAAGCTAAGGATGAATAAGCGAATGAGATGAAAATGAGCTAAAACAAGAGACTAGATAATATGAGATAAAATAAGCCAAGGAGATAAATGGTCTCACCCGCATAGGCGTCAATGCACTTGTAAAGCACACTGAGAGGCAGCAGAGGATCGATCAGGGTGAGCAGTCTGGATGGAGAAGCGTCTGTTGTCAGCAGAGTCGCTGGGTACGCCGCCACAATCCCATCAGGAACACGCACGCCGTGAGACATCGCCCTCATAGAGACGGTTATACACAGGTTACCACCCGCGCTGTCACCCACCAAACAAACACGCTCTGCTGTCGAGCCTGTGGAGTGAGACTGAGATTCAGAGAGTCCTCATGTCCTCACTTCTGACGTTCACACTACTCATTCTTACAAATAGTTCTGTCTTTGCAGCACCTCAGTCTTGGAGAACCATGAAGAACATATGTCCACATATGAATCTTAACTTGCAATAGTTTTAACGGGCTTAACGTAATTGGTTCCTGAAATCTGCATTATACAGGTAATCTTATTATCACTTTAACACAGTCAAGGATCAGTTCATTAGTTAATGCATTAGCTAGCATTAACAACAAGCAAGATATATTTACAACGTTTGTTAATCCTTGTTAGTGTGAGTTAATGCAAATACAGACGTTCGTTGTTCATGGTAGTTCATCGTGCATTAACAGAAATGTATTAGTACATTTTGAAATGAACGTTAACTAACGCTTAACTTACATGAACTAATATAAACTACGATTATGACAATGATAAATGCTGTACAAATATGAACTGTTAGTTCTTGTTAACTAAGGTAGTTAACTAATGTTAACAAACAGAACCATCCCGTAAAGCGTTACCTGAACTTCAATGAGTTATATAAACGTGGCTGGTTATTTGACGTGTCAGGGTGTGGACGGAAATTTTCAAAGGAAGCTTTGTTCTGTTTACAGCGTGTTGACTTTTTATTGTAAATACCTATAAAAAATATTTATTTCTGTTACACAAGTACATATAAAGAGTGAACCCTGTTGCCCCCCCCATTATCATCGAAAACTCTGTTTCTGTCTGTATCAGTGTTTATATGAGGGGTGGTACGATACAAACCCAGCAGGTGGCAGTTCTTTAAAGCCCAACAGTAGGCGTAGAAACACTCCTCCAGAGCGCGCGGGAACGGAGCCTCGGGAGCGAGAGAGTAATCCACTGACAGAAGCGGCACATTCAGATCTCTACACCAGCTCTTTAAGTAATTCTACAACACACAGCAGAGACAGAGGAGGCTACGTTATCTCATCTCTAAAGATCGTACGGGAAGATTAAACAGATTCAGATGGTTTGGGCATCGTGGCACCTCGTGGGATTTGGACGTTTGCGCAACAAATCCTCCTCCGTGAAAGTGTATCAGCAGACACGGGGACAGAGGCGCTGCCTGACGATTAACAGCTACAGGCAGAGGTAACTGAGGTCCCTCAGGTCGAGAAAACGCCAGGAGTTCTGCACTGTCCTGTGAGAAAGACAACACATAACATTCAGCAAACAGCGTGTTACTTGTTTCTTTTCAATAAAACACACGCGCACACGTTTAGTTAGATATCTAAATGCCGACATTCCATAGACTTATTGTTTTTATACGGAAAACTAACAGAAAAAACGAACAGTTTTTCTAACAGAAAACCCTGAATTGTTACCATTTATAAAAAACAATTTACGTTTTTACAAATGAGGACATCGTCAAAAGGAGGTTTTGCTCAGATTTGTCTGATGTTGCTGATTTAACGGACCGCCTTAGTATGTGGCTGGGTAAACCCACGAGCACACACACACACACACACACATATATACATATATATACAAACACACACCTGTCCTTGGCGGAGTATGTGTGAGATCAGACGCATGCTGACTGGCCCAGGGCCCCAATGTGCAACTGGGGGGGACACGGACACTGAGAGACTGGGGTCAGAGGCCAGTGGCAAACTCAGAGTTTCAGCTGGGACGGTTAATGTCAGATTCACCTGCACCCCACTGGAAGCAATCCTGCACAAACCCTGCACAAAAAAACGTGAACAATCATTTTAAACACTGGAGGTCTGTGTTTATTTACGACACGCAAAGAATAGTGTAAATCATATAGTGAATCTTACGAATATTTCATTCTTTCATGCAATGATTAAAAAGGAATATTTTACCCCGAAATTCCTAATCACACCAAACGTAACCACGATTGTACAATACTTACAGATAACAGCTCCGTCTCAGTAAGATTCCAAAACGTTTTCCAAAACTGCATATCCAGATTTTGAATGATGCGTTCAAACTCCGCCCCCCTCAGCTCAGGGTCCATCACATACTTGCCAGAGGTAAAAAAGGAGAGGGCAGCTATACCTGCAGGAGCACAACGAATTTTAATTCATCATCATAATAATAATAATAATAATTTATTTGTATAGCACTTTTCATACATAAATGCAACTCAAAGTCAGTGTTTTAACATTGTTACAGATTTCACACAAAACATCCATGAAATATAATTAATCCTCTAGTCGTAATATCATGTGTGGAATGGGACCTAGCCCAGTCTGCTGTTTCTTGTAGTTTTCTCCGAAAGACACCATACTGATGACCACAGTCTGCAGAAGAGGCCTGAGTGACGGAGAAAACTAGGAACAAAGAAAACAGAGGCTGGTTTCATGTTTCTGGAACACATTTGCATACCACAAACAGAACGCACCAGTGAAAGGGGAAATACACTTACACACAGTACCATTAAACAGCAACAAAATCAGAACTACAATGCACTCATATGGAAACTTTTTTTAAATTCGCAAACCAAAGAAATATGTACACAATCTCACCTGGAAGCCCAAGCAGCGGCCATAGAAACAGGCCTTGTGCATGGAGATGTATTCTTGCACGAATTTCTCACTCAGCCCTCCGTCCTCGTGTGAGCAGAGCTCCCCGTGGGCATTGTCATTCAGCAACACCTGTGCCAGATAAAGCAGCGCCCGCAGCTGACACAGGGCACTGCAGTACGCCTCCATTTCCGCTAGATTGTGCTCCATTCGGAAAAACGGGCCGCCGCAGTTGGAGGCGATGTAACGGGCTTTCTGGATGATGTGGAGGGTGCAGGAATGAACCACCTATGAAGAGCAGAGACACTTAAAGTCACAGTCACTATTTTTTACAATATTCATTCGTCCTCGTCCACCCTCGTTCCGGTAAAAGGAGAATTTTTGGAAGATTGTTCTGGTCAGTTTTCCCATTCACTAAAACAGTGAATGAAAACAAGAGCTCTCAAGCTCCAAATAGACCAAAAACACTTTATGATTTATGCATTTTTATTTCAGGTGTTCCTAAGCCACATGACACCTTTTTGACTAATGATCTAGTAAAGAATGTTCTGGAAACGTGTTTTGTGTTCCACAAAAGAATATGACTTTGGAAGAGCATCTACAATCTAGAATGTGGAATTCATTGGCCAGCGTAAAGCATTTTATGGATATACATCATTTATACTGCGTGATAAAACCAACCGGCTTTTATAACATGCCATCAACTGTAAATAAAACAAGAGCTTTGATGACTCATATGAAGATACCTTGACTAAGGTGCGATATCCGTTACCGGGGGTCTGAGCATCTAGGTCAAAATGGTGATATACAGAAGTAAATCCAGAAACCACGGGTTCGACAGCACGACCGTGTTCCTGAATCTGCCTCATGACCCCCAACAGACGCTCAGCGCCGTCACCATGTGAGGAACTGATGGATCCATGAAGAACCGTGATAACATCTGAACATACCGTCTGTAACGCTGCAAATGCATCCTTATGAGCCATGTCTGAGAAGATGATGGAGGACAGCAGACAGAGAGCATTAGAAGTATTAAGAAAAGCCTTCAGAGATATTCAACATCACTTTAAACTGAATGTGAGCGAATCAGGTGACGAAGCACAAAGACTCACAGCGTAAACAATACAACAAAGAACAAAACAAGGCCTGACAATGACCAAACGGGCTAATGAATATGAGCGACTGTGTTCTAGAGAGAGAGAGAGAGAGAGAGAGAGAGAGAGAGAGAGAGAGAGAGAGAGCAGGGCCTGTCTGGGTCAGCTGACACCTCAACCGAATGCTCCAGCAACATCTAACACCCTGTGTCATCCAATCCAGAAGACCTGAGAAACCGCATGCTCTCTGAAAACATGATACACACAATCATTTACATACAAGCCCTGTTCGCCTCCTTGCTCAACAAACACTTTCATAATGAGGCTGTGTGTTGAGGGACAACAATTATGTATGATCAATGAAACCTCTTGTACTTTGGACTGTCCAGCTGGTTCGGGATACAACTGGGCTATACTTTAGTGCGTACTACAGTATAGCATATAACGCAGTATATACATTTAATGCTACAGTATAGTCTAGTATATATGCTACTTAAATACAATATTAGAACAGACAGACAGACAGGTATCAGAAGACTATAATTAATACAACGGGCCTACTAGTATAGCAACGTACACAAAAGGGTATTGCGGACAAACAAGAGAAACAGGATCTGGCAACCCGCACTTGTCAACGAGCGCGCTATGTTGCTCACTAACCTTTAAATATACAAAACACACCGCACGACACGTTTGCAAACCCTGTTCTCCCAATAACAAAAGTAGAAGACGAGGATGCACGCCGCTGGAAAAGTTTGACCCGAGTGCGACGCCGAGAGGTTTAAACCGCGCTCACCTGCCACTCACTGAAGTCCAATAAACCGCGATCCACATATCCAACCACACCGTCAGTTATCGCCGCGGACACTCGTGCATTTTTCAGTGTGCACACCGAGCGCAGACGATGTCTTGCGCGTTCCCCGTAACTCGATCGGATCCTCTTCCGTGCCTGTCAAAGTTTCGACAGCCCGTAGCATCATGGGTACACGAGTCCAGCGCGGAGTCCCCGCACGGCAACCGCGTGCACTGCAGTTGTAACGCTTTAGTTGATTTTATTCTGGTTTAAAAGCGTGACTAGCAGTGCAGGTGAGGTTTTGTAGAAGAGACTAATTTTACATATTATAAATAAACTATCTATCACCCTCTCTCTCTCTCTCTCCCTCTCTCCCACTATATATATATATATATATATATACATTAAAGAAATATTGTTGTCATATATTATTTTGATCAGGGCTGGTCTAACAGGCAGACTCTTAAAAACAAGCGCGTGAAATGCATAAAAATCCAGGGAAAATATTTTAAGACTAATGCATTAAAATATTTTTATTTTAAAAAATGTGAATGTTTTTGTTATTTTCTTGAAATGTTATTTTTACAGTAAGGCGGTCATATTGCGCCCAGAGCGACATGTTTTACCATGACGTCCAATTCTGTTGAATTACCGCACGACCGCCCGATGCCCTCTGCTGGACAAACAGAAAACTGCTTAGATCTGCATTAGACTGCAACATATTCGAGTTCATAATCGCACATTTACGAATGTGTAAGAACAAACATCGAATTACTATTTTGGTGTCTTTTCTGTGTCTAGAGGCAGGACAGTGGTTCATTTGAGATAAAATAGCTTTTTATGTATTTTAGTGCCGCCAAAGAAAGTACAAAAAATGTTGTCGAACGAAATAAGGTCAAAATGTAACACTCTGATGTGTAAAAAGACATTCTTCTAAGGTGGACACGTTCAGACAGCTCACGATCTTCAGAGTTCATCTGGGTTCTTGGAAGAGTGGGATGAAGGCCATGAGTAATCGGCTGGTTTTGAAAAGCTAGTTTTAGGGAGTTGGTGAGAATGCTAGTAAAGTTATCTAATCCTGTCAATCACGATGTAAGAATATCTCCACATCTCCACCTTCCATTTATATGACAGAAAAGTTCCAAGACAGAAACTTTTTACTGCCGATTATATTTTGAAAGACTTACTGGACATACTGGATTCACTGGAGTTTATTACTCAGCTGTTCTGAGCAGAGCTATAAATACAGCAAACTGTACATTTTTCTAACATGCTTCCACCTAAAATGATATCAAATTCTGGTAATTCTGTCCCCATTGTATGCATAAAGGTTTGTCTCATTTATCTTTTGTTTAAAGGGGCTGTTGGCCAATTTGTTCCTATTTTTATAACTTAATACACTTCATACACTCGGCTTTGCCCTTGATTTCCTAACACAAATTTCATTCGAAGTTTCATCAGCTTTTCCTCAACACTACATCATTAAGATAAACGATTCTCAAAGTATCTATGTGATCTTTAGTCATAGTAACATTTTCTACTGAAGTCCTCATACAACTCAATGGAGACTAAACGCATGCATCTCATTTTTATTTACATTAATCATTCCGTACTTTTGCCACTTATCCTGGTAATTCCATCCCCATGAGACCTGTACAGTTTGATCTGTTCTTTTTATCACTCTTATCTTTAAAAGTCCTATTTTTAAAACTCATAACATTTTGTCCATTGGCCCACATTCCTCGCTGCTTAAAATAGCTCTTGATTTCTTAACACACATTTTTTAACAGCTTTTCTGGCCAAGGCTTATCAACATCTTATCTTAAATACATCACCAGTGACCATTTGTGATCAGATTTCGTAGAGGGGAGTGTCTGATATCTCTGTGGTGATGAGGTCGCCGGTCTGATGTTCTGCAGTGTGTCAGAGGAAGGCCGAGGCAGACTCAGTGTTCAGAGAGATACGAGTGTTGATACTGACAACCCGTCATGTGTCGCTCACATGACAGTGCTTGATACCTCAAAGTCATGCATACAACTTACTCATTACGCACTGTTAAAAGAATGAATGAGGAATGAATACAAATACTCACAATATCAATGAGATATTTGGTGTGATACAGTATTAGTAAAAGGTGCTTCACCATGCCATAGAAGAACCATTTTTGGCTGTATGGTTCCATCAAGAAGCTTTATGAAATCTGTAGAACGTTTCTGTTTCTCAAAAGGTTCTTTGTAGTAGAAAAGGTTCTTCAGACTATAAAAAGGTGAGAAAGAAATGGTTCTTCCAGGAACCGTTGACTGAATTGTTCTCTGGGGAACCAAAAAAGGTTCTTCTATGGCATTACTGTTAAAGAACCTTGTTTTTAAAAGTGTAGCTAAAATGTAGATGAACAAAGTGTTAGGCCACACTTTGATGTTCATTGTAATAATACCTGAAAGACGTGGTCGGAATGGACAGAGCGGGGTCAGCAAGCGGCCATCCATCTGTGATCAACTGCACCAAGATCGGACATTTGAAGATATCTGAAATGCATAACTTCCTTCTGAGGAAAACAGTCCAGTGATCCGAACACAAGAGAAGCTGTGGAACCAGCAGAGAGACGAGAGATTCAGAGGCCCAGAGACCCACTGTATGGTCCTGGACTGATGATACCGAATGGACATGCAGTAACTCCAAAAGAGCTTGACTGTACTCAAAACCCAGCACAGTCAAGCAACATAATCTCTAATTAGGGGCTGTCCGATTGTTGTCCATTTTAGGACAGCTCAGAAAGCTTTACCACTTGAATACTATAGAATATATGTCGACAGGAGCTACTGAGTGGTATATATACATCTTATTAAATGTACACTCAATGCTGTCACTATCACAGAGGGGGTGTAAACCCTTCCTGGGTTTATTTAGTGATAATGACCGCTTGACTGTACATTATCTCTCCCTCAACTGACTAGCACCACTGTTTAATACCACAACACAAGTTTTTGGTTGCACCACTGACAGGCCGAAAAGCAAATACACTACACAAAAACACACATGCTGAAGTACACATAATGGGCGTGTCCACGTGTAAATAAAGGCAGAGAAAAGTTCACAGCGTTCTGACCTTCTCTTAAATTAGCTGTAGAAAAGTACTTTCCTGCAGGCCGCTAACAGTAAATATTAGCAAGTCACTCAGGATGCTAGTTAATGGCCAAGCCCTCGTCCCATTAAACTACCCATTTCATGAGACGGCTGAAGTCAAAACAATAAATACAGCATGTCTCCACCTTCAAACACCAGCTGAATGACAAAAGGTCAGATGCCTGGCGACTCTGTTTGAACGGAAACTGTATCCGATTTAAACGCTGTGCTGTTTTCACCTTTCCAGATTTAAGCACCCTCAGTGCCCCACACTGAGTTAACAGAGGTGAGAACAGAGAAAGATCCTTTTGTTGTCTTTAAACCTGTTGAGGAAATGACAAGCACTTCTTTGTGCCAAATATAAATGAAGCTGTGTGGGGGTGAAACATCTATTCAAGGACTGTTTTAGCTAAATGACATCGGTAATGATGTTTAACACCTCATACCTTCTCGGGATTTGTCATACCGAGACAAAAACGTGTGTTTTGAATGTTAAAGTTAAACCGAGTTTGCACGCCTTCCGGTTTGTACATGTTGCAGACGATATAACTTTGAAATTATATAAATTTATATTTGATATAAATTTTACACTATTTAGTCGTTTAATTTTCTTCCAAATTAAACGCAACAAAACCGTACAGAGTCCTTTTGTTATTTGAAACTGCCTGTGGCTACAGCGCTGTTATGACGTCAGCAAAAGCGTCAATGCGATACGCTTGTGTGACTGTTATAGAAATAAACTGTCTGGAACAGTGACGCTCACAAAGGGCAAAGAAAACTGGAAGACGTCACTAATAAGGCCAAAAAAATAATGATCAAAAGCAATCCAAATGATTAGAATGTTATGATTGAAAACACCTGAAGTATAAAATGATATCTGTACTGTAATTAAACGCTATTGAAAGAGTTGGTACGACCGCAGAGTTTGGAACCAGCATGGAACACGATGCACTAGCCCAAACCTTTATTGATCCTGTAAATGTTTCCTACCCCCATATCAAAGCGAAACCTACACAACCTTCGTCTTGGAACTCTTGGAACCCAGCGTGCCTTTGCGTTTTAAGATGGAACGATGACATTGCAATGCAATGTATTTGCATTGTATTTGCAGAAGCGAATTAAAAATTAAATCGCAAAAAACAGGAAAATTATCAAACACATACAACGCGGAAAACGGAAAACAAGACGTTATTGTAAATTTTATTGATAAGATGTAAGATAATAAGATTGTATAAATTATAAGATGTAAATTAATAAAACAAATTAGGGATACTATGATTCTCGTTGGTTTATGAATAACTACAACACATCTGGACCACTTAAAATCCCTGTCATTAGGTGTGAAGGGTCGTACCTCTCTCAATGGTCTACGAGAGGGTAATGTATCCAGACACCCACCAGTATACAGTATATACAGTATTTAATATACACTATATATACTGCAACATTTGATATATGATATTAAAATCATACAAACTTTTTTATTACGCAATGACGTATTTGCATTGTATCGGTCCCTTTGTGTCTTTATATCAATATTTGTTATTCGGATAAAAGCGTCTGCTAAAAAAATAGAAGTAAATATTGTTTAAGGTGTAGAAGAGAGCAAATTTGGGTCTAAACAAAGATTTTAAAAACGCCCATTTGCCCAACGAATTAATGAACACACGAGTTGAATAGAAGTTTATCTGCTCCACTGAGTTCTTTGAAACCAGCACTGCTCAGAATTGATCTGTTTTACGGAGTGTGTCCCCACAGAAAGCAAGCAATGAAATTCAATAGAAGTTTCTCACAAAAAAGCAGTTCCTGTGGAGCTTGCCTGGGCTCTGATTTCAGTATTTCTCATCATAATTCTGGCTGTTAATAAGGTTAGTAAGGTAAGATGCATATAAATAAAGCTAGTCTCTGTGTGAGTAACTGCAATGAAACGGCTCTCAATAAGACCTCTGGGCCGATTCTGTTGCCCAAAAGTGATTAATGTTGATTATTTAATTCATAATAACGTCTGTGACTAAACGGCCTGTAAGAGTCAAGATTAAATCATTTATCACGTCAGAGTTCTTGCTCAGTGTACTGTGTAACTCACCGGCTATTTGGGAGTTTTTCTATTAAATAACATTCCTTCCTTGTCATTCATGAGCATTTCATTCATTTTTCCAAGAGATCAATACCTCAAGCAGAACTATGAATCAAAACAATCATCTGTTTTTTGGCTCGAGGTTTAATACACAGTATGTCAGCAGATACAGTATGTCAGCAGATACAGTATGTCATGCAAGTGATAAACTCGTTTCAAAAGAGTCTATAAACACAGATCTATGGAGGTTATCGAGGCTCATGAATGTTTCCTGTGGTGTCATGCAGGAGCAGAATGTTTTCTGAACGTTCTGATCTTCTGAAAGCCGTCATCACGTGTGCCAGGGTCTGTGTCAGATGAGCTGATCTGACGAGATTTAACTCTAATATTATAAGATCAGATGACGGAGGTGTTCCTGCTCAGATCAGCTCGCTGCTGCTTTTCTACTAAAATAAATCTGATCACGATATTTAACACAACCTACAATTACATATGTAGATAATAGTCCGAAAATCATTTCCCCACCTGTAAATTATAAGCATGATAATTGCCATTTAATTGCAAAAATAGCTCATTAAATATGAAAACAGCTAGTTCACTTAATCAAGTGATTACTGTAATTTCAGACAGTTTTGGAAAAAACTCATTTGCATGTCTGACCCAACAGTACGATAATGTCCGATTAAAGACTCAAATGACCGATTAAATGACCACACACAGTCCGGGTATTTATTCATGAGCAACCTACCTGATGTTTATCAAGATGACACTTGGCCCCAGGTGTTAGAACCCGCCCCCTTCAGCAACAAAAAAACTGTCCTTCAACTGGATCTGGATGAGTCCCACACAAATATGTCCACACCTGTGAGACACATGAGGGAGGGGCCACAGACTAACTCAAACGGGAATCTATATTTTGTAAGAGGAGGGACAACTGTACTGTAGAAGGAATGGACACAAATGCCATATACATATCGTAGTCAATCTCAGACTGACAGAGGCAGAGAGAGAGAGAGAGAGAGCGAGACATCTTTGCAAGAGCTTGAGGCAAGTAGAAAAGACAGGTGTACTATATAGATAGTTACAAAATCAGAGACTAACAAACTAGTAAATGCAATTAGCTACAAGCAGAAATTGGCAGGAGGAAATATCACTGATATAAATCTTGCCTGTTATGGCCTTTAAATTCGCACGTCTCCTAGTGTTACTGGTAATCTGTAGTACAGCATGTATAGCCACAGTCATCGAGGGAGATGAAGCAGATGATTATACAGTATCTAAAAGCACAACGGTGGATACTGACTCTACGACCAACAGCTCGGGACACGCGCCTGCAACCATCACCACATTACCCATCGTCATCTGGAAGTGGCACCATGTGGAAACGCCGTATCTGGTGGCCCTCTGGGTGTTCACCTGCTGGCTGTGTAAATTAGGTAAGACACATCACCCTGCGACCCATTCATCATGTTCTCCACAGCCAAAATATGAGCCTATCAGCGAAGACAATAACTATTTACGAGCTTATCTAAGAACTGTCTTGTCACGTAACTGATATGTAGTCTTTAAATGTTGTCCTGAAGCTTTTTCGTGGCTCTTTTTCGAGGCAAAGACGTCGTTTTGAAGGCCATTCTTGGTGAACAGCCACTTCACCAATTACATGTCACCTTATCTATGAATAAGGAACCTGTAGGAAAAAGTAAAAACAAATGTACTTGCAGCTAAATAAACTGTGAATGACGTTACTGTTAAAGCTAAGCCCTCTCCACAGCTGACAGCTTATTGTCCAATGGGAATGAAACAGGTTACTCTGCATCTTCAGTATCACATTACAGACAAACTCACATATTCTAGCACAATGTGCTAGTGAAGGAAATCACAGTCACATGTTTTCTTGTCTTCCTTTCAAATCATATTCATTTACTTTTTATACATTTATTATACATTTCTCTCTGTAAATGGGTCCATTTTGATATTTACGATAATACTAATTACCTAATTCTTTTGTGCTAAAAATGTGTAAAAAACAGGAGAACAAAGAACAGTTATATTGTAAACTGTAACGATATTTATCATTTTATGAGCATGAAAAGGTCTCAGCTTGTCTTTTGACATTTACAGACAGGCGAAGCGAGGAAGTTTCTTGCTTTTACAATGTTTGCTTTTCTCCATCCTTTTCATTCTCAATATACTATGCAATGCCGCTATAAAGAACAATGGACAATACATAAAGCTGGCTAGTTTACTTCAGGGCTGGTTCCCTCTTATAGAAATAATAATTCAGACGGAGGAGTAAGCGCCACCCTAACAGTTACTCTGATTTCACAGATCAGTGTCCCTCTGAAGCGTAAATGCCTGCCACCTAGTGGCGTTGTCGATGTACTGCAGACCTGCAGACTGAACCAGGCAACATGACCAAAGTGCCACTAAGAGTCAAGTGTTACCCGTTGAATAGCCGCAAGATCAGGTTTAGAAGCAGGTGTGGTTGGTACGAACAGATTGAGGCAGTGGACAGTTGCTGTCAAATTTAGACGTCAGACAGACTGAAATCATGTGAGGTAAACAACGAAGGTGAGATTTTGAACTATAAGACTCATAGCTGAAGCACCACAGAGACACAGTGCTCGCATCAAAGGCTAAATTATACTCCTGTCCATATTAAACTGTGGCAGCAGAAATGATTTTAACATCTTTAAGTAACCTTATATGTCCGTTCCTGACAAACACAGCTTTGTTATCATAGTATGTGTGATTTATGTGTTCTTAAGGCTTTCAAACTACAATACAATATACTTCTATACAAAAACACACAAATAAGCTCAAACACACAGGTTCACACCTGTAATTCTGCATTTGATGTTTCAAATCAAGTAGAATCCTGTTTTGTCTTGTTTATGGCAAACCTTTGACTTGTGTTGACACTGAAAACATCATGTTGTGTGTTGTGTTGAAGTCTAGCTCCACCAGCTGTACTCCACACACACCTGTTCATGTTTCAGAGAAACGTGACTCGTTTCATTGTACGTGTCCAGAGATTCTGCATGCGTAAACTCACTCAAACTCTGTAAATTGCCTGTTGGCAAGAATTAAATGAGGTACATAATGCTGATTTAGTTCCAGAACATCAACTATAACATCATATTGCCGGTCGTGTCCAAGCTGGTACATTCTCCTCTCTGCTTTCATAGTAATAACAGTGTTGAAACAAAACTCTGCTGCTAGTTAATAATGTACCCTATTAAATAATTAATGACCCGCCTGCATCTTTGACTTTCCTCAGAGGCACAATGTGTAAAATGAGGCTAATTTCCGAGACAACGTACATGAACTTATTTGACTCCAGAAGCGTTAAGCCCCGTTCACACTGACTTCTGAGACAAGTGGATTTTGAAAGCAACTTATAAAAAAATATTAATGCATCTGAGATAATTAAGATACGTAAGTCACAATAAAATATGGCTGTCCAGTGGAGTCGCTCCTGCTGCAGATTACCAGAGTTAAAATGATTAGTTTTATATAATATGTACGAGTTCCGACACCATCTCTCTATTCTGTAAAGATTCTTTGGTTTAAAATCATTGAGACTGCTGGTGTAGGTCTCAGCCTTCTGAAATCCTTTCAACTTAATTTAAAGCTCACAACTGCAGTTTATTGTGAAGAAAAGACAATTATTGTCTCTCTTAGAGAGAACTGCCTGTGTGTGCATTGAGAACCTACAGAATTTAATTCCACTGTACTCAGAACAGTTTCCAAGCAACATTTACACAGCTTCATAAATGTGCACACAGGCAGCATAAATGTATTAACACAAGAATTTTCATGGCTCTCTTGTGTAGAATACATCACTGAGAATTGATATTAACACACGGGTGTTGAGAAAGGACATGCATGCTAACACTGCATACAAGTTAAGTGCCATTTCAATATTCGTGTTGATAAATCAATTTATCTCCGTCCTAAAAATATCAAGTCAAGGTTACACATAACATACGAGACAGAATGTCCCTGGAAGTTGTAGCCTTCCTAACTACTTTAACAATAGGTGATTAGGTATGTTACAGGAACGTACGAGAGAGTGAGATAGAGAGATCAACCAAGTGTGCAGAGCAACGTGCCAAGTTAAGCCTGTTGTGTTTGTTAAGCATTACAGCCTCTATTGCCCAACGACACGGTTGGCAAGACTCAAACTATTCAGCTGTTTAAATCAAAACCCAAACGTACACATATATTATATCAAATCTAATGGCACAGTCTTTAATTGTTGGCTGGCTGAACAATCACAGGCTTTAATATGACACTTCTGAATGGGCTGCGATAACGTGCCAAGCATCAAAGTGAAGTAATACCATTACATAATATCATTTATACACTGCAAACAAAGTTTAGCAATTGTGGGCATTCAAAAGTACAGTATAATCCCACTGAGATATAAGCCAAACTCGGTGAGGCTTTGAAACGCTCAGTGAATTAAACCCACGAACGAGCCAATAGGAATTAATGCCACCTTTCCCTTTTCCTAGAAAGCAACGAGGTTAAATGTTTATTGTTAATGTCTCCTGAGTCTCCTATAGAGAAACACACCTTATTAACCTCGCAGGTTTCAGAGATCTCAGCTGTTTCAAACTGTGCCTAGATCTGCCAAGATGCCAAAGAATCAGTGTGAACTTAAACAGTCCTTAACCAGTTATTGGAGTTATACTACTGATATTTTGTAACTCTCTTCACTTCATGACAACAATCTGAAGCTTGACTGTATCTGTTTATATTTCCCCTTAAGAATTTTAGGAGAAACCTTGTAAATACTTAAACGACACAACGTTTAGTACTGTAAATGACAACTTCATTATCTGAATTAAAAAGCATTTCTCTTTCATTTTTCCTTAATTTGAAAGAAAAATAAACGAGCTATAGAATTCCTTGGAATCAACTGTGTTTAAAGGATTAAAGTGTGTAAAACAAACTCACAAATTAATAAAATAACAAGATTTCAGATTGATCAAAACAGGTTGAAGATCAAGCCAATTTGAAATATGAAAGGAAGGAAATAGGAGAGATTAACTAACTCACCTCTAAACATTGAGCAGGATATGATCTTCCATCCACCTCTAACTTCCTGTTCTGTCAGAAGAAGATGAAACATCATTCAGACACACGGCTTAATTTTTAGCTCATTTTCAAGTAACGGATCTCAAATGAATCATGAACTTTTTGTGAACTGAAAGATTTCAGTGGTTTATGGTCTGTATCACCAAGTGAAGACATCCGCAGGAAAGCAAACTTACAAATGAGATTTTATGTATATATCAGTTGTTTTAAAAGCAATGAGATTAGACAGAGTGAAAACGTATATTCTGCTTTTGAGATTTTTTCAGGTTGATAGTGGACGTAAACAATCGCCTCAGTTTTCCCTAAAGAAATTTCATGAGACAATGTTTCTTAAAGTGAATATTTATATGAGACGTGACTGAAGTTCAGACACAGCGCATGAGCTACGACAGCGCAACACTGAGCCATTCAATGGCTCCTCAAAGGAAGTTTGGCTTTAACTGTCAGTTTCTCCATCTCGTCCGTCTGTCTAGTGTGCGAGCTGAACCACAGTGTCACCAGTGTGGTTCCAGAGAGCGGCCTGCTCATCTTCCTGGGCTTCATTTTGGGAGGGATCGTCTGGGGGGCGGACAAGGCGCAGACCTTCAGACTGGCGCCCACCAACTTCTTCTACTACCTGCTGCCGCAGATCATCCTGGATGCGAGTTACTGCATGCCAAACAAACTGTTCTTCAGCAACCTGGGTGCTATTCTGATTCACGCTATCATCGGAACGTGCTGGAATGCGGCCGCAGTCGGACTGGCGCTGTGGGGCTGCTACGAAGGGGGCGCCATGGGTAAGTTGGGGGGGTTTTTCTGAGGCAAGACCTGTTCTATATGTGATGCTTGCCATACATATGGCATGACAGTGGACTGTTAAAGGTAGGGTAGGCAATTTCAGAGAGGCTAGCGATAACAAGCTAGCTTTGAAGATCCCGCCCTCCATCCAAAGCACTCTCCAAAGCCACGCCTCCTACAACAGTGGGGGGAGGTACGCAAAGACAGTTTGACAGGCAAGCAGGGCATCCTATCATTGCATTCGGCCTTCCTCATAAGATAATCATAAATAATAAATTCATCAATATATTTATACTATGTTACTTAATGATTGCTATCAGGATGTGAGGAGACTTTCAGCCAGCACACCAACATTTTTTTTTAGAAAAATCCCTTACTCTGCCTTTAATTAATCTTATAATGTGTTTGACTCTCAGGGGAGCTGAACATTGGCCCTCTGCAGTTCCTGTTGTTCGGTGCTCTGATGTCAGCCGTGGACCCTGTGGCAGTTATCGCCGTATTTGAGGAGGTCCATGTGAATGAGGTTCTCTACATCCTGGTGTTCGGAGAGTCCCTGCTGAATGATGGGGTGACAGTGGTGAGTCTCAGCGCTCCTCAAAATCACTTTCATATATTTAACTGTTGTATGATGTAAAACATCTCTTTGTGTGTCCATCACAGGTGCTTTATAATGTCTTTGATGCGTTTGTGTCTCTGGGAGGCCCAAAGATCAACGCTGCGGAGATCATCAAGGGCATAAGTATGGACAAATTTCATTTCATTTTTTTTTTATCATAAATGATATTATCAGAGTTACCCTCCAACTGGCAACAACAAAACCCTGATTCATGATCTCCCATCATGATTAAAAAAAAATTCATTGAGAGCACAGAAGAAAATTTGACCATTTGTACAACAGTTAACATGGTCAATATCACAAACTTGATAATGTAGAAACAGGATCTGATATATTTCCTTTTCATTTTATCTCCTGACTTTATTTGCCTTCCATTTTTAAAAATCCACAAACTTTCCTCTTAGGTTTGAACGTGGTCCTGGACTTGGGCTGCATATATATGCGGATCAGTTGTTATTGTATAAACACCCTGTGTTTCCTCAGAGTATTGGCCAGCTGACACCCTTGTTTGTTCTTCTAGTCTCCTTCTTCGTGGTGGCATTTGGCGGCTCGTTTCTCGGTGTGGTGTTTGCCATTCTCACCTCCATGCTGACCAGGATCACCAAAAATGTCCAGATTATCGAAGCTGGTTTCATTATTGTCATTGGCTACCTGTCGTACCTGACTGCCGAGATGCTGTCGCTCTCCGCAATCCTTTCGTAAGAGCTTCTTAGCAAACAAACGGGTGCAAACAATTCCTAATTATTTTGGGAAAAAATGTCTTGACTCGTGGTTTCGTGTGTGGCAGGATTACCTTCTGCGGGGTCTGCTGTCAGAAGTACATCAACGCCAACATGGACGAGAAATCGGTGACCACGTTGCGTTACGCCCTTAAGGTGATGGCCAACGGTTCCGAGACCATGATCTTCGTCTTCCTGGGGGTTTCAGCCATCGATAAAAACATCTGGGTTTGGAACACTGGCTTCATCCTCCTCACCATCCTCTTCATCATTGTATTCCGGTTCATGGGTGAGTTACAGAGCAAAAGTCATCAACAGTTTATATTAAATATTATTTGTATAACCTAAAATTTCGGGACAAGGGGCATATGATTGTTACACAGGTGATTCCTTCATTTCTGCAGGCGTTTTCTTCCTCAACTGGATCTTAAACCAGTCAAGACTGATTCCCATTGACCTCACGGATCAGATTGTGATGAGCTACGGTGGCCTGCGAGGGGCAGTGGCGTACGGACTGGCGGCCATTTTGGATGAGAAAAAGATTCCAGAGAAGAACCTTATGCTGGGTACCACACTCATTGTGGTGTATTTTACTGTCATTCTCCAGGTGTGACCCATCGCCCAGCACCTAACCAGTTTGACAGATTGACCGGTTTGAGTTAGCATGTGTTTATTCTACCCACCTGCTAATCGTCATGTGGCTTATTGTAGGGAATCACCATGAAACCTCTGGTTCAGTGGCTGAAGGTGAAAAGGGCAACTCAGTCTGATCTGACGCTCAACGGAAAGATGAACAACAGGGTAACCATCAGTCATGACTAGAGATACTCCATCAGAGAATCGTGCAGGTCAAAAAGTGACCCTGTCTCTGAAATCCAGACTAGTCTCATAATCTAATTATCAGATTAGAAGCATCAAAGTTTAATTTCAATTTTTTAATTCAAAAGTTTTAATTTAATCATAGTCATACTTAGTCATTATTAAAATATAAAGTTATATTCAGTTATCACAGTAAAATGACTTTAGCTGGGTTTTCCCAGATAGGGTCACATATAATTGTCAAATACATTGTGAATATGAGATTAAATGGTTACCTAGGCAACATCTTAAAAGCTAAAGTTAAGAAACCAAGTGCAGTAATGGCAGTATCATTGTGTGTGTTTGCAGGTATTTGAGCACGTACTGACAGCAATGGAAGACATCTGTGGCAAAATGGGAGATAACTGGTGGACCAGACAGTAAGGATTATTATTTATAACACACACACACACACACACACACTACATAGGGACATTCCATAGACTTCACACAACTAATACACAACTAGTTATAAACACTGTAACCCAACCCACATTCTAACCCACACCACTTTCTGCAATTTTACAATGTAACACAAACTTTATTTACTATATTTTTATCGTGTTTTTACAAATAAGCACGTCCCCAAAACAAGGGTTTGCTCAGATTTGTCAGGTTTTGCTGACTTTGGGGTGCAAATTTGTCCCCAAAATAGAGTTAAATAAACCCACCCAGACACATGTGAGAGGTTTGTCTTAAATATTTTTACTCTTGTTTTTAGTTGGAACCATTTTGAGAACAAGTATGTCTGCTGGTTACTAATGAAAAAAGATGCCAGGAAGAAAAATGACAAAATCTTAGACGCCTTCCACAGACTCAATGTGGATGATGCCAGAAATTATGTCATTGAGGTGAGAGAATGACGTGGATTCACTCAAAACGCAATACACACATTGTTTATTTGTAATGTTTTGCTGAATTTGGTTTCCATGCCGATCTAATGACACAATACTTTTACACTTTCACTAGATGTGAGGGATTGTAATAGGTTATCTAATTGTATAATTTTCAAATTAATACGTAAACTACAGGAACATGATATTATAATGTAAACTACAGAAACATGGTATTATAATGCTATAATTATTAAATGCTACACTATTGTTTTGTGGTCAATATTTTTTTATACATTTAGGGTGAAAGCAAAGGCTCGTTGGCATTCATTCGTAATTATGACAGAGCAAATATTGACTTCAAGAAGCAGCTTGCTTTAGATTATGGTGACATCATTCCTGACATCATGGCCGACATGTCTGAGTACGACTTTGGCATCGAAAACATTCCTGTAACTTCCATCATGTAAGTAGACCCACCAGATATGTTGCTATGCCAACTGAGCTTAAACTGGAACCTTTGTAAACAGCAGAGATTAGGATTCAAACCATTGGGTATCTGTTCAATCAGAAAGCACCCGGTGCCCAGTGTATCCCTGGACATCCACGAGCAGGACAAGAGGAGCATGAATGAAGATCTCAGTGCCCATCATTTACTTGATCAGCATCTGTACAAGAGCAGGAGACATGTAAGAACATCCAAACATCTTGTTCGACTTTCCCACATGGAATTGTTTTCTTTATCAATATTTCGAACGAGTCATCACCTTCATCCAGTGGACCTTCTCATCATAGTTCCATCCAATCAATGCATCTGACCTTTTTCTGGGCAGAACCGACCCACCTACAGCCGCAGTCACCACAACACCACAGAGAACCCGGACGAGGTGCAGGAGATCTTCCAGAGGACCATGAGAAACCGACTGGAGTCTTTCAAAGCTGCAAAGAGGGGCGTCAACCCGGCCAAAAAACTCTCCAAACATCCCAGGAAGGATTCAGCTCAGAAGGTATCACACCTGCACATCCTCCAGTGTGATTTTACTTAAAGGGGCCATGACAAATTATGTGCTATAAAATACACTGACTACAACTCTTAGGACCAGAAACTTAAGACAAACTCTTCAGAAATGCATTACATTATTCCGTTTAATCTATTATGTTAAATATATTTCAAATGATGTGTTTTAGGCAAATGGAAAGCCTGCAGAACCCCACAGAACTCATCCGTTTGGAGATGAAGGTAACATATCTTACAAGCATCACTCTGTATGAACCAGTAGCTTGTTTATGTGTAGCTTGTTAAGGTGCGATTAATGTTTTGGTTTGTCTGGTCAGATTTTGAGTTTTCAGCCGACAGTGCGTCTAGCAGCGAGACTGCTGCTAATTTCCCCAGAAGAACAAACAGATCTGGAGGTGAGAACAAAGTCTGATATTATACTGTATATCATGCATGAGATTGACTTGAATTCAAATCCAGCACTGGGTGGGGTGGGTGTGTAGCAACTGAAGTGCCCTTGAGCAAGGCACCCAAACCCAATTGCTCCCCGGGCACAGCAATGTGCTGCCCACTGCTCGGGGTGTGTGCGTGTTCATGACTTGCAGTGTGTGTTCACTCCTCACCAGTGATGGGTTAAATGCAGACGTCACATTTCAGGTATGGGTTACCATATTCTAACGAATAGGTCACTTTCATTCTGAATTTAAACTCAATCTTAGTTTTTTAGAAGAAAAAATTATATTACTAACAGTAATTGATAATTAAATTAAAAAGGTTAAAAATGCTGATGTTCCAATCCATTTAAGTTCCCAGTCCCAAATCTAATTTTCAGAGGACTTTTATTATGTATTTCTGTCATTTCGGAATGACAGGCCGGACCTTCATTCACATTCATTACATGAGAAAGAATGAGCAGCACCTTCATTAGCATTTCTGTGTGTTTTTGTAACAATGTGAGGGTCGTCTCTGATGTAATCATACCTATCCTGCATTCTCTGCAGCTGGTATAGATAATCCAGCATACATGCATGACATGGACACCCCTCCTCCCCTGCAAAACCCACCGTGGCAAACAGAGGCGGCGAGCAACATGAATGTGGCCCCCTCCCAGAGGGCCCAGGGACGACTGCCCTGGACACCCACCAACCTGAGACGCCTCGCCCCGCTGCGGATGAGCAACCGTTCCACAGACTCCTTTATGATGGCTGATGCTTCTGTCAATGAGGAGGAACCTGAGGAACAGGAGGACCATCCTGGTTCAAACCATACCAGATTATAACCCCATACACTCCTAAAAACAAAGGTTCCCTAAAGGTTCTTCAGAGCGATGCCACGGAGGAACCATTTGTGGTTCCCCAAGGAACCTTTCAGTCAAAGGGTCTTAAAATACCATGTCTTTCTCACCTTTTACCTTTTTCCACTACAAAGAACCTTCTGGAAAACAGAAGGTTCTACAGATTTGCACAAAGGTTCTTTATGGGACCGTACAGGCAAAAATGGTTCTTCTATGGCATCATGAGGCACCTTTTTAAAGAATGTACCTTTCCATCTGCCAACAATAACTTGCCAAACTAATTGGGTTAATCCATTAATCCAGTCTTTATGATGTTATAAACCCAAAGATTATAAAGGATGTGGCATTTGAATACCACTTAGTGTTCATTGTGACCGTATCTTACTGTACACACACATCAGTGAAGGGACAGCTCACCAAAAACCTCAATTCTGTCATCAGTGATTTATCTAGCAGAATTTCTCAGCTGTTCTTTATCATACAGTGTAAGTGAATGGAGACCAGTGATGTCACTGATCTCTATTCATTTACCAGGTATACAAAAAGGGGCAGCAAAACATATTGTGTTCTAGGGAACCCGATTTGATTTTGTAAAGACATGAAGGTAAATAAACAGGTTGAAAGAAGGTTCCCTAACATTTCTAAGTAAGAAAACCATTAAAAAAAATGTTCTTTTAAAAGTTCTAGGAAAGTTCGAAACATCCCATTTTTTAGACATTAAACATTAATTTAAGAGTGTTATTTAAATATTTTAAAATAACTTTAAAAACTTAAAAACGGTTTTATCTCTAGACATAGATCAACCATTTGAAAACGCAGCTCATTTAATACATAAATCATAATGTATAACTTACATAATGTATAACTTCAAAATGTTTCTCTAATATGTTCTAAAGGACATTTTTAAAACGCGGAGAGAATTTCAAGAGAACGTTAGCCAGTGTTCTGAGAACGTTCCTTGTTAGCTGGGTAAATATTTCTAGTATTTTTAGTTTTTTTGGTGAGCTCCCCATGCTTCAGAGTTTAACTTCTCTAAAATGTTTTGCCAATTTTAAAAAAAAAACATTGAAAGAGAAGAGAACAAAATACAGAGGTGACGTACACACTGTCATACTTGGGTTAGAACTTACGGAATATTCACGAGCAGACGGCGCGTTTTCGCTTCGTGAGTCCCCCTAGTGGTGGAAACTGCAATGGCACTTTAGTGACTGCATGCTGCGTACTGTAGATAGCACAAATGCTGCGTGCTAGAAAATAAATCACCTTAATACAGACCAGTCTGTGCTCCACAGCAATGAGTTCCTCCAACATTTAGCTTCAAAGACAAAGCAGTGCATTCAGGGAGGCTTGAATACAGATAAGCTTTGTCTTAGCAAACTGAAGGGCAAAATCAGTCTATCCTGGGTTCTACAGCACGTTCAGTCAGCGCCCTCATATTTTGACCTTGAACTAAAGGGTCAATTACATAAAAACAACAGGTTAGCATTATGCCTATGGTAATTTATTGCTATATTATGATTATTTATGGCTATTTATTATACGGTAAGCGGTAATTCTCTGGGCACTCCTTCAGCTGTCGTAATATCTAGATGTACTCTGACTATTCTGTTGTTCTGTAATCTTAGAATGATTAGTAAATAAGTTTTACTGAAAGTCATAAATTATTTATTGTCACACTAAAAGACCTTAAAATGAACGCCGTTTATACAGGGGCTTCAAGGAAATAAACGTTTTAAATAGGTCATGCCTTATCACCACTTGTGAAGTCTTCGGCTTTGTTTGAAATCGTGTAAATTGTGTTTTTTGTTTGTTGAACCTCAAATCTTGTGTGAGTCTTGTGTTATTGAGTGATAACATAATAAATGTTGTAAACGAGCAATTAAAAATGGTGCAGTTTCTGATCGCTGTGTCAGACAAACAGAAATGATACGAGGACGACACAAACAGTAAAATACTGGTTATCAGCCCTTCTGTATTACTTTCATTCATTTATATATGAACTGATATCTGCAGAAGTGCGTAGATTAATGCAGTCACCACAAAGCATCTGTGCCTTTAAGATGAAATCTGTGACTTATGAATTATGCATACATCTATATTCAGGTGCACAGTATAGATACATTCCAGGACATGCACTCATGTTGGCATTGTCCTTTGTCCTGTGTGTTCTTTGATTTATGATGTTCTACTAACAATGTACACGGCTGGTGTCAAACAAGTACAATATAACCCACAAAGAACTTTCTCAGCTAACTGCAATACACCCGAGTGTCCAGTAGGTGCGCTCTTCAGAATCTCATCTGTCATCAGCGAAATATCATCAGCGGCACCTGATCCTTTACAGCTGCTCTGTGTGTGCATATATATATATATATATATATATGTGTGTGTGTGTGTTTATGTATGTATATAGGACGTTCATTGTAAGCACATTCATTGACACAATACAATATCTAGTCCCTTAACTCCCCTAACCTTAACCATCACAACTAAGTGTCTAGTCCTTACCTAAACCTAACCTAACCTAACCTTAACCTAATTATAATCTTAACCCTAAAACCAAACAGCCCTTTAAAGGGGTGTCAGAAAGTGCCCACCCAAAATGTCCTCACTTTACTCTCTTTGTCCTCACAGGGTCTAACTGGCCCTCACAAAGATAGGCGTACAAGTGTGCGCACACACCCACACACACACACACACAGACACACACACACACATATCAGTTTAGACAAATTGTAAAAAAAAACAATCACAGGGTTTGAACTAACACACAAGAACTTTAAATCTTAAAATAGAGCAATGTAAGCAAAAACCCTAATTTAACTACACTCACAGCACAGCATAAAGAAACGGAAAACCATATTAAAACCATAGATTTCATCATCTTAGTTTACAGTAATTAAACAATGTTTTATTGGTCAGATGTTTGCATTAATTTGCATTTATTTCTCAGTTCAGTAGCTTGTAAAGCTGTCTCAGGATCTAAAAGTAAGACTTTTACCAGACACACACACACACACACACAGGCACAGGCTGTACTAATGACTTCCTTTATTACGTCATATTGCGAAAGAGCCAAATAAAGTAATTGTTTAACTTAAATGTGTGGAAACTTTTTTTTGGAATTGTTGCACGGCAAACCATCCACAGTCAGCGAAACGGTATGATTTTACAGAACAGACCTGTGTACCGTCTTTACAACTGTTTACAACTGTTACAACGGATTCAAATGATAAACATTTAATAACGAGAGAATCTTTGAAAGGACGGTTCACCAAAAATAAAAGATTCAACATGTACTCACCCTCATGTCATTCGCAAACAGAAATGTCCAAGCTGCTCATTTGTGAATGAGGAACCAGTGATGATGTTACATGCTGGACAGAAAGTCATACGGGTTAACAACATGACGTTAGTAAATCATGACAAGATTTTCATTTTGGGTGAGCTGTCCCTTTTCATGTAGTTAAAAGAAGATTTTCCACAGTATTTTCAGAGAGAACCACACTTGAATAAAACATGATTAGTACAACATGATTATTTGTCACATACAATTTTCAAGGAACAAAGTGAACTCGCACAGCAATTTACTTTGAACTAAATTTAAAGTTATATGATCTAGGGTCACTGGAGCATTCAGAGGGAGTATCAGGACCACATTTTTGCACCAAAATATGCTGGAAAAGAAACATAGTGTCATTTTATGTAACAGCGCAGAGGTACAGCCTATTAACACTGGCTGAACGCTAACCAGTGTGAACCGCACCGGAAACTTTTAAAGAGAAACACAAAGAGTAATGACCAAAAGCGTGACAGAGTAACACTCTGGTGACGTAGATCTTCAGCTCTGCTCTTATTACACTGCCCCGACTGCCCTGCCTCTCTATCCTGAACTACAAAGACACAGAAACTGATGGAAGCAAGAGACGAACTTTGCAGACTGATGAGGAAAACTCAACTGGAGAAACTGAAACACTGTCTCACTCAGACTTTGCACATTAGGGCGAGCAACCACAGAGATCACATTGGGACCTTCTAATGGACTTTTGTCACACAGCTTATATATATATTTGACCAGCACAGGTGCGGTGCACACTGCAAAGGTACGATCGTGATAAAGCATCTTTATCACTCGAGCGTTGCGATGCCAACCTCCGCTTGCCTCTGCCTGCTGAGGGCAGTTTTCCTCGTGTGCCTGGTTAACCCTTTGATCCAGGGACTAAACGGAGAGGAACCTCAGGATCGGCATTCATTAAACGAAAGTGTTACTGGACTTCCAGTCGTCTCCCTTCATTGGCATCATGTGGAGACACCGTTCATTGTGGCATTGTGGGTAATTGTGGCTGCCGTGGCAAAACTCACAGGTAGGCAAATTTCAACAGAAACTGAAAATGCATTAACTTTACAAGAAGGTTCTGCATGCTAACATTAGTTAATGCATCAGGTATTAATCAATTAAAAGGTCTCATTTTTGCAGCACACATTGATCTGGGAAAAGTAGAAATTAACGAAGACGAACATAAATGCTGCAACATTTGTGTTTAACTACTGGCATTAACTAATGATAACCTATACAATCTCACTGCCCGATGGTTACCAGCAAGAAATATTTGCTTAACACGTCCAAAGACTTCCATGACAACAGAATATTATATCAAATATAATGATATATTTATCGAATACAATAACCGTTAAACACCTGTGCAGTAATTCCTAGAATTAAAGTTTTTTCTCTCAAGATGATGTCACACTTTAACGATAGGATGAATTTCAGTTCGGTTTTGCAAAAGCAAGATGATCCTTGACAAGCTCTTACTAGGAAATGCACAACAATACCGTGTAACTTGATTACAACAGCAGTAAAATCATCTGCGCAAATTTAACAGAACTATAGAACTAATACACAACTATACAGAATACACAACTATACAGAACCAATACAGAACTAATACAGAACTATACAGAACTATACAGAACCAATACAGAACAAATACAGAACTATACAGAACTAATACAGAACTATACAGAACTACACAGAATACACAACTATACAGAACTAAACACAACTATACAGAACTAATACAGAACTATACAGAACTAATGCACTGTTTGTTATGTAGCATGTTTCTGTGTCTCTCATTTGTGTTAACATTTACTTAACAATAAAACATATTTTTATGAGGTGACGGGATGTTTAAAATTCAGGTCCATAAATTAGCTGTACGTTGGAGAATTTAAAATCTGTGAGAGGGTCACTTGAGGAATAAAGAAAATATGTTATTAAAAGAAAATATATTAAATAAACAATAATACAAATAGTAATACAAATGTAATACAAATAGTACGTGAAGTATTAAAAGAATACTAAATATAAACATTTCAAACAAAGAGGCTTTTAACGGTCATGTTAGATTCGCAGCTTTTTTTTAACCTTGGTTAATGTTCATATGCAAGAAGGCTTAATATATTCCACACGTACAACATTGCTCATGAATTAAAGGGGCGTGTTCTGAATATGAAGTCATGCATACTTAACGAGAGGCTGAATTTCAGTTCAGCAAAAGGAAGATGATCTCTTGATGTCTTCCTAGGAAATTCTGAAACAATACGGTACTATGGCAGTACAGGGAAAGCTCAGGGATTCACATAAGAAATATTTTGTGCGTACCGGTAACTAGTAATATAGTACAATATTAAACAATATTTTGACACAATCTTTTTGATTTTGTCAAAGCATTAGAATGAGGCAAATATTTGCGATATGGCCGATAATAAAGACTCATTCACTTATATCTTAAAAACATGTATTCAAAGTTCATAAAACGTGGTACACAAGACACCTGGGCAATCTCAGGACACGCCTGAAATTTCATCCAATTCTAATCTTACAGACTACAATAATTATCATTATATTATTACAATAATTATTAACTGGACAACTGTGTTATCAAAAACTATTTAGCAGGCTTACATTTGCATTTCTTATAAATGAATGAAAATAACTGCCAATAAACCGAACCTCCCGCCAAGTATTAAACCTTTAACCATGAGACATGATCAGTATCTGCCAAATCTGTCTATATTTGTCAGTTATTTCCTTCTAATTAGTTACATATCAAACAATGAGGAAATCATTAACATAAAACATGTTCGTCCCATCCGCATTTTAAACTGTTGCATATATCAGCATCCTGAATTTTTATTTCTCTCTCCTATTCATTCTTCCCCTGTCTCTCTCATTCTCTCTCTCTCTCTCTCTCTCTCATTCTCTCTCTCTCTCTCTCTCTCTCTCA
>JAZGTJ010000680.1:0-86361 GCA_036877575.1 Botia almorhae | reverse complement strand
AGATGGTTTGATATTTTGTTTGGAATTTGAGTTCATTTGTCTTCGTTTGAAAAACCTCAAAGGAATTCTTCATCTCCCCCTTTCAGGCCAAACTAATGAACACTCTGGAGAAGCTGTGTAATATGATGCCTGCGCAAGTCTCTAAAATGTGCCATTCTGAAGTGGAAAAGATGCTTCCTCTGGCCATCGGTTTTATTACCAACATAATGGTACGTCAGTAACGTACAACGGTACAACACAAGCTTATGGATGTAACCATACATGTGTAAATATAGTGGCCATTAGCACTGTAGTACAGAACAGTTGTTGATCTGTATAGATACTGTATTTAGCCATATTTCATCTGTCTGCAGAAACCAGCTCAAATCTGTTCCTATCTCGGACTGTGTAAAGATCGTGACAGTGGAACATTAAAAGCTCTGTTGCTCGATCACAACTCTAAAACTGTAACTATGCCAACTCTGAAGGTAATGTTAGAGGAAGTGATAGTTGTTTTCTTTTAAAAGTTACACACAGCTGTTTGAGCTTCTCTCCTCTTTCAACAGATCGAAACGTCCATTCAGTGTTCTGTGTGCACATACATTGTGAGCACAATTGAGTCTATGTTACCCAAAGAGAAGACTGAGGTATAATTCAGCATCAAATGATGCATATATGCAGTGTACAGTATCCATAGACCTGCTATATACCGTAGCAACAGCGTATGTTGGTATGCTATTTAGAACCCAGCCTGATTCTCACTGTTTTGTGTTTTTGTACCATACAGAGTGCCATAACAGCCCTGCTTGAGCATTTGTGCAATGAGTTTCCCCATCTGGTTCAGAAACAGTGCGATGAAATGGTTGAAAAATACATCAAGCTGTTGATCGATATGCTACTGAACAAAACCTCTCCTAAAGCCATATGTGCGCTGCTTCATCTGTGTGGAAAAACAGAAGAGCTTATCACTGGTTAGGGTTCAGCCACTGGCTTATTTTGTGCTTTAAGCTTCCATTTATTAACATTGGTTATTGCATTAATTACCATGAACTAACAATGAAAAATACTAATACAGTGTTTAATTGTTCAACCATTTTAGTTCATTGTCCATTAAGTGTAATTAAATGGTAACAGAAACAACTTTTAATTAAAAAATGTGGGCTATTAGTAAATGTTAAAATAAACTAAGATGAATAAATGCTGTAAAATGCTGAAATTTTGTTCTACAGTGGTTAATGTTAACAGATGTAGTTAACTAATGTTAACAAATGAAAATTTAATGTACGGGGTCTTGATTATTTAACCCAACTACATTTTCTTTCCATTTTAACAACAGGCCCTGTGCGTTCTGATTGTGATGCATGTCTTACACTGGCGGTTTTGTCTCGTATGTATCTGGGCTCAAATGCCACAGAACTCCAGACTGCTTCCTTCCTGGACTCTGTGTGTCAGATGCACCCCAGTGCCATGCCAAAGGTTAGACTCGAACCTCCTCAGAATTGGTGACTTATCAAATTAAGATTAAGAATATTTGAATGATTTCTACATCTCTAGTGCAAGGCCTACACACAGCGTTACGGAAAGCAGCTCTTTCTGTTTCTGGGCCAGGATCAGGAAGCGCTGGACGCATGTCAGGTAAAGAAAAGCATATATTTTCTTCAAAAGCATGTATACATTTATACATACATACATACATACATACATACATACATACATACATACATATATATATATATATATATATATAAGTATTCGCTCACCCATCCAAATAACTGAATTTAGGTGTTCCAATCACTTCCATGGCCACAGGTGTATAAAATGAAGCACCTAGGCATGCAGAGTGTTTCTACAAACATTTGTGAAAGAATGGGCCGCTCTCAGGAGCTCAGTGAATTCCAGCGTGCCACAAGTTCAGTCGTGAAATTTCCTCACTACTAAATATTCCACAGTCAACTGTTAGTGGTATTATAACAAAGTGGAAGCAATTGGGAATGACAGCAACGAAGTGGTAGGTCACGTAAAATGACAGAGTGGGGTCAGCGAATCCTGAGGCGCATTGTGCGCAGAGGTTGCCAACTTTCAGAGTCAATCGCTACAGACCTCCAAAGTTCATGTGGCCTTCAGATTAGCTCAAGAACAGTGTGTAAAGAGCTTCATGGAATGGGTTTCCATGGCTGAGCAGCTGCATTCAAGCCATACATCACCACCAAGTGGAATGCAAAGCGTCATGCAGTGGTGTAAACTGGACTGTAGAGCAGTGGAGACGCTTTCTCTGGAGTGACGAATCATGCTTCTCCATCTGGCAATCTGATGGACGAGTCTGGGTTTGGCGGTTGCCGGGAGAACGATACTTGGCTGACTGCATTGTGCCAACTGTGAAGTTTGGTGGAGGGGGGATTATGGTGTGGGTTGTTTTTCAGGAGCTGGGCTTGGCCCCTTAGTTTCAGTGAAATGAACTCTGAATGCTTCAGCATACTAAGAGATTTTGGACAATTCCATTCTCCCAACTTTGTGGGAACAGTTTGGGGATGGCCCCTTCCTGTTCCAACATGACTGCGTACCAGTGCACAAAGCAAGAGCCATAAAGACATGGATGAGCGAGTTTGGTGTGGAAGAACTTGACTGGCCTGCACAGAGTCCGGACCTCAACCTGATGGAACACTTTTGGGATGAATTAGAGTGAAGACTGCGAGCCACCAACATCAGTATCTGACCTCACAAATGCGCTTCTGGAAGAATGGTCAAAAATTCCCATAAACGCACTCCTAAACCTAGTGGAAAGCCTTGAGGTAAAGCTGTTATAGCTGCAAAGGTTGGGCTAACGTCATATTAAACCCTATGGACTAACAATGGTATGTCACTTAAGTTCATGTGCATCTAAAGGCAGATGAGCGAATTATTTGGCAATATAGTGTATTTTCAATCAACCAAAAACAGCCCACGTTACACCCCTTCTGACCTTACTTAACTCAGCAGAATACGATTTACACTTGTAAATGTAGCTTGTAGACAATGTCTATGTTTAATGCTGTCGTCTTCTGTAAATCGCGTTGGATAAAGGCGTCTGTTAAATGAATAAATGTAAATGTAAAATATATTTACAATATTAGTATGCTGCTTGTCTGTGTAAAACTCGCCGCCACAAAACTACGGTGTCGCTAAATCGTAAAGTATTAGCAGGAGTGATGCGATGCTGCCACCATTGCTAATACCACAGTTTTCCAGCAGAGGGCAATATTGCATCGTTATTATTTGATGGACGCGCCACTTGACTATACACTCAACTGCAAATTACATTTTAAATAAATAGAAGTTAAATCTAGTATTTTCTTCTTTATGAATCTTTCAGAAAGCCAATCTGTGTGTCACTGGAGAGACTGAGCCCGTCAGTGCAGCTGACCTCTGCACTCTTGGCATAAGCTACCGCTGCAAGGATTTCCAGACTGCTTTAGATTGTGGGGTGAGACGCTTTATTACATTATTCGGTGCTCTTAATGCTCATACCAAACGTAAATATTGTGCATTAAAACAACAGTTAACCCCAAACCTTAATTTCTGCCATTTACTCACCCTCATGATGTTCCAGTGATGATGTACGTCAGTAGATTACAAGGGACCTTATTTTTGTATGCAATTCAAATGAACGGGGATGCAGCCCGTAAAGCTCAAAAACAACAAAATAAGACAGTAAAAGTACCAGCCACTGTTCTTTTAAATGCAGAAGTAGTAAATGATGAGACAGAAATGCTTACATTGAGTTTTATTAATGTACTTTATATATGTAACTGTTACAGGCAGTTTCCTTCTGTCAGGAGAACGTATGGGAATAAACCTGTTTCAGCCTGCCATACTAACGGTAAATGTGGACTTACAGTTTGCTAAATGTCAATCATTTGAAAATAAATAGATAATGTCTCATTCTTTATCTTTTTATACGTTTTTAAGTGGCTTTAAAATTACAATCCATATATGTTTAATGTGCTTATATAGGTGAACTTTTGGTCATTATTAACATGTGAACACAACCCAGTACATATCAGCCATTATTGACAGGTTTTTGAGTGTTGAAACTACATTTTTGTTGTTTTTCTAGTCAAAGGTTTCCTAACACGTGTTAATTCTTTCTACGTCACAGCAAACTGGCTATATGACCTGCGCTGGACCTATGCAAGAGAATTTTCCTTCTTTCCTGGTTTTTTATGGTTATATTTGCTTTTAGTTGAAAACAAGAGCCACATGTTATTGAATTCTTGGATAATATCTTTAGCAAACAAGATAAAGTAGAACTACATAGCTGTTTTCCTGAGCTGTTTTTCTGAAAATGCCTAATTGTATATTCTTCACTTTTTTTACTTTATTGATTTCTGTTTTTCAGTTGTTATTTGTATTTTTTTAACAGACCGTTAACCTGGTGTGCAAACAAAACATTTCATTGCACTTTGTGACAAATAAAGGACAAAGTACGTTCTATTTGTCCCACGTAAAGACTGGAATACAGTTTTGCTCTATTGCAATAGATGTGTTTTGACTATTGTCTGTTTAAAATTGTCACATCTCTTAAATTATCCAGTGCCGTGCTTTTTTCTGCTTAATGTTCAAACATCTATTGATTTCGTTGTGCGAATCTGTTTTAAAAGCATTACATCGCATCTGCATACACTCGTGTTGCTGTTTTATTACTTGTTTTTGTCATGTTTTATTCACAACTGTTATCGTTTCCCTCTGTGTTAAAATGCAATAAACTGCTTTTAATCATTCATTGCTCAGTTGTTTTTAATAATTGGATGTATATGGGGTGGTTTTGGGTCACTAATTTAACGTTGCCAGCCTTTGAACAAATCTAAAGCTTCTTACGTCAGAACGAAGCGTTATTCAAACAAGACTTGGGTGTTCTGAGGTATTGCGTAAGAATAAGTTAATGTGCCTTCTTGATTGGCAGCGATCACATCCAATCCTACGACTGCAAATCATACACTTACATAACATTGATCTCTAGTAACACAAGACATAGAATGACATGTTCTGTCATGAATAATTATATTGAGTTTGTGGTTTGAGGCGTTCCATTGCAACAGACTGTGTAACGTTTTTACAAAGCTGCAAGTTAGTATGCTGGCAGGTACTTGGTACATCAACCATCAATTCGTTTATGGCTACCTATTAGACTGTACATCATTCATTGTGTTTATTTTATTAACGCAGTATATGTAAACTGCATACCATGTACATTCTCTATATGCACATGCCCAGATGACACATACATTCAATATAAAACAAAAACAAAAAGCAGAATATTGAAGTCCATAATGTGCTTGTTTGGAAGGTCCATTTGCACTGTGACTAACTGAACTATAAGCAATATCACCCTTGTTTTTTAACGATCTCGATTTCTTGGGTCATTATCCTAGACTACTATTAAAGAGAACAAGGCTCTACTCATTTTCCAACAATTTATTTCCACTATGCAATTGGAAAAGTTGTTTTTGCCCATATGCAGCTATAAGTTCACCAAATATGGCACCAACTAGGTTTTGATAGTCTGTCTTTGAAATGCCTGCTATGATCTTACCTAATGAATAATCTTTTAATAGATTAGGAGAAGAGTGAGGCATTGATCACCTTTTAGCTTTAAGTTGCTTGTGAAACATCACACATACACCATCTGACCAATATAATTAATTGTGTACTTGCTTATGAGGCTTTTATTCATAGCCATTGTACGTTTGTTTAATTTTTGACTTCAGAATTTTGTTTTCAGGCCTGGAAGTCCACTTTTAAATAACATTTCCTGATTTTTAAAGACCCAGCAATAGCAAAAACTATAATTCAGCCTAACAATACAGAAACAAAGTAGAATTTCCATTTAGCCCCTTTTTTTAAATGCAGTATAGCAATAATGATAGGGCAGTGATGCACAGGTGGATTCACCTGAGGTAAAGCTTGACCTTTTATCCACCCCCAAACATTTTTGGAAGTATTGTAAATACCAATTTCAGTCCCATATAAGCATACAGGACTTCATACCCAAAGTATGAAGTTCAAACTTTACCAATTTGTTCATGTATAGCTGATAAAAATAAAATATAAAAAGGAAAATACCATGAAACATCATTTTTAGGGAACTTTAT
The DNA here is from genome assembly GCA_036877575.1 of Botia almorhae. NCBI lineage: Eukaryota > Metazoa > Chordata > Actinopteri > Cypriniformes > Botiidae > Botia > Botia almorhae. Next base: position 80,254 of record JAZGTJ010000680.1, on the reverse strand, counting down.
TCAGTATACTGACATAAGGGACAGAACCATTATGGAGCATTGAAAGGACGGCAATTCAGGAGTTTGCTGTGGATTCACAAGCATCACAACAGATAACTCAGAGGGAGGGAGAGCAGGTGAACAAACGGGGAAAAGGCAAGAACAGAGAGGAGCAACAAAGGATATAAAATAGAAAAAAAGGCACTTCTACTCTTTCAGTAACCAGTCTGATGCACCAATCTCTCGAATTAAAAAGTGTCATGAAATAAAAACAGATGAGATATAAAAGAGACTGCAGCCCAAAGCCACGCAACCCAGAGAGCATGTAAACGAAGCCGGTTTCTCTGTACAACACCAGCCAGACTCGCTTCTGTCTGCGGGGGCGTTTGGGGGACCTCAACGGAAAACATGCGCATGAGCTCGTATGGTCAGTCTCATCTACCTGCCGTAACTCTAGTAAAAAAGTAACAATGGTCACAGCTACCAGCAGCCCCCCTGTGGCAAGAGCCCAAAGCTTTCTGTATGACACCGCGGGAGACACATGGGCGGCACGTTAGACAAGTAAATGAAAAAGTTGTTTTCCTTAAAAACAATTCCTTTCATGTACAAAACATAAAGGCAGTCACCTCGAGGTTCCTGGCTTTTCTGTACGGACGCCAGGGCTCTAGAAGATTGCCGAGCAAACACTACGTTTAGTTTTCAAGTATGGAGCAATTCAAGAGGTGGAGGCAGCCCCTCTGTGACAGTGAGGGAGCAGGGCTTCTCTGTAGCTACGCCCGCTGTCACGGTACACAGAGGGGGAGTGCTTTGCCTCCACCATGGTCTAGTAGAACGTCACATAACAGCTACCAGGAGATTTGATCTGGAATCACCATTGAAAAATAGTAGCTCGGAGGGACGGGGAGGGAAATGGTTGCGTCAAGTCCTGCAGAACCACGAGGGTTGGTAGCAGCTTCTGACTTCTCTGTAACACGTCAGAGAGACACATGGCCTGCGAAACAAGACGCAACCACCAGGACAGTTCACATTTTAATGTAAAAGTCTCTTAAAATCTCGGAATTGAATCCCTGCAGAACGTAACGCATGAGTAACTGAAAATGAGGTTTGACATTCAGCCTACATTTCACAAGAGGTTTTGATCCCATTCGCGATGGGTTTTGAAGTGGTCAACCTGGAAAATGGTAAGCATTGGTTTTAGTTGGTAAAACAACACTGCAGGGGTTAATTAGTGCTTCAGCCAGCGATGCATAGCATCACAAAACAACCTTTCACCCTTATTTGTGCCATCACTTGATCTTTCAAGCAAGTCAGGTAAGGTAGGAAGGGCTGAAGAAAGGTGGGTGGAGAAGAGGGTATATAATAAAATAAAGCAAATAAACAAAAGCCACCATCCACAGATCTTTCAAGGGAATGGGTGTGAGGTTAGGAGTGAGGGGTTTTGGTACATCTCCCCCCTCCATGGGTTTAAGCAGGTTTCTCTGTAATGCACACCTACTGCCCAAGGAAAGGAGGGGGGGTAACAGATTTAGTATTTGAGCTTTTTGGGAAATTCCCAGGGGAAGGACTCACGGCCAAAGTGGCCGTAGGCTGCAGTGCGCTGATAGATGGGCTTCTTCAGGTCCAGCTCTCTGGAATCACACAGGAGACAAAGTGAGATGATTGCAATGCAGAAAGTGTGACGTTCTATCAAACTCGATGAACGTTAACTGAATTTGTAATTGAAGTTGCTTCCTTGTCCTCATTTGTAAGTCGCTTTGGATAAAAGCGTCAGCTAAATGACTAAATGTAAATGTTAACCGTGAGAGACCGAACTGAAGAATAGACAGACACAAACAGATCACAGGGAGACTGTCAAATCAACACTACGCTCCCCATCTTGTGACATTTCTCAAGGCAGCTACAGGCTCCCCCTGAGGGGTACGCTTTTTACCTGACAATGACACCAGGGCGGAGGTCGAAGTTCCTCTTCACAATCTCCAGCAGCTCCTTCTCGCTCCTCTGGGAGGTTCCATAGTGGAAGATGGAGATGGACAAGGGGTGGGCCACTCCAATGGCATAAGACACCTGGGAAAAAAGGGTTTAAGCTTCTAGCACAAACGATCTTCATAGACTGAATAGTCAGGTATAACCAAACAGAAGATCAGGTAAAGATCTCACCTGGACCAGCACACGCTTGCACAGTCCAGCCTTGACCAGAGACTTGGCCACCCAGCGGGCAGCATAGGCAGCAGAGCGGTCGACTTTGGTGTAATCCTTTCCAGAGAAAGCACCACCTCCATGAGCACCCCAACCTCCATAAGTGTCTACAATGATCTTACGGCCAGTCAGACCTGCATCTCCCTGCAAAAAAAACAAAAATGAGTCAAAATATAACTGCTAAAAGTAACATTCCACTGAACTGTGAATGAATGATTCTCATGGTTTTGAACCTGTGGGCCCCCGATGACGAAACGTCCACTGGGCTGCAGGTGATAGACGGTGTCATCATCCAGGTAGACACTGGGCACCACAGCCTTCACCACCTTCTCCTTCAGAGCATCACGCATCTCATCCAGACAAATCATCTCATCGTGCTGAACGGACACTACGATGGTGTGCACGCGTATAGGAAGCATTGCTCCACGGTCCTGCCTGTACTGGACAGTCACCTGGACAGAAAACAACCAATTACTTGCATCTAAACTTGGGCTAGAAGGTTTAACTAAAGACAAACACGTGTAGTTCTAATGTTTGCTGATGTTTTGTCTAATGATGTTCTCTTTCTCTCGCACCTGGGTCTTGGAATCAGGTCGCAGCCAAGGCAGGGTGCCGTTGCGCCGAAGCTCAGCCATTTTGGCATTCAGCTTGTGGGCCAGGACAATGGTAAGTGGCATGCACTCTTCGGTCTCATCAGTGGCATAACCAAACATCAGACCCTGAGAAAGAAAACACAATCCAGTAAGGTCCTTAAATTTTCAGCCACCCGAAATGCATGTGCGTGTACAGTTGTTAGCCGCCTCTTACCTGGTCTCCAGCTCCAACGTCTTCCTCATTACGATCAAGATGAACGCCTTGAGCAATATCAGGTGACTGCTGCTCAAGAGCCACAAGCACATTGCAGGTCTTGTAGTCAAAACCTGAAGTACAGTCAAGGTTGAATATATGTTTATTTAAATTGATATTTAAAATATAAATAGAAAAAACCTATAAAATGCATAAAGGGGGTATTTGATTTGCCGCCTTATTAATATGAGAAGCTTCTATACAATGCACGCACAATATAAACTAATTGAAGAAAAAGTAGTGTGCTTTTCTGAACCCAGCCTCTACCTTTGGAAGAGTCGTCATAGCCAATGTGCTTTATTGTATCCCTGACAACCTTCTGATAGTCGACTGAAGCACGGGAGGTGATCTCGCCAGCCAATAGGATCATTCCAGTCTTGGCAACGGTCTCTGTAAAGAGAAATGTGAAGGTGAAATTGATAGGGGTTACGGAAGACTGTAAAAACTAAAAATGCAAGCCTGCAGAAAAGCAGAATTTGATACTCACCACATGCTACTTTGGCATCAGGATCCTGCTTGAGGTGGGCGTCCAACACGGCATCACTGATCTGGTCACAAATCTTATCTGCAAAAGGAAGCAGGAATTATGTAACCAATCGAGACCGTTAATAATGGAAACCATTTTGGACTAATAATGGAAACCAGAGTGTAGGAGGTCAAAGGAACCTTTGAATTTTGTTACAGGCAGGATTTGTTTACAAATCACCACTTACTCCACAGTATCCACCAACAGTGGCAGCTTTTGTTAAACTGAAAAGGACAGCGAGGCTATTAAAATGGGCTTATAAGGTGTATACAATCCATATAAACACCTTAGTTTTTCCAATACCAAAAGTTGCTGCCATTTCAACATTAATCCCTGATACGGTTTCATCCTGCAGGACTTATAAATTATTGCAATACAACAGGTGAAGCACACGTGCCACTGCACTACAGCCTCTTAAATCAAGGCAGGAATACCCATAACTGCCAATCCACTGCAGCCCCTTGAGTAACAAACTATATTTGGGGCCAAGCTAATCATCTGCCGCGGGACTGTGAACCCTCCCCCACCCTACTGTACTCAGCCCTGCGCTGTGCTTGTTACGAGGTGCGCTGATGCAACGGTCAGGGACAGTTGAGTGATGACCGGTCAAACAACATGAAGGGGTGTCAAAGACCAGGGGTGATGAACAATTAAACCACTACTAATACAGTGGACAAAACATCAATAAACAATCTTAGCAACGTTTTCACAAGTAATCGAACTCACTGTTGAGCCAAAAACAGTCAGTTACGTAACAGGGTAAACGCTCAGCCAGTGTGTGCCAAGTACAGCGTTACATTGTACACGAGTTTCCTCTTGCAGTACTTGTAGCAATAACGACCTCAGTGTTTATTTGGTTTCCATAAAAAGCACTGCCTAACAAAGTTTAAGAGATTTTATACGACAAATGAACCTTTGACCAATACTTAATCTTAACATCACACAGAAATAAACCTCCAGGCTGCGCGGCTGGCAGTGTTGTAGCAAAGTGTGAGTGAGTACGCAGTATACTGTTATTATGTCTTTTTTACTGTGTTAGCCGGGGTTTATCTCTCGTAATTAAAAACAGAACCCTAGAACATGACGTCATCGAGAAGCCTAGTGTGAACGCAACTTTATACATCGATTTACACATTTGTGTGTGAAGCATTTTAAAATGCAGCGGGGCGTGATATTCAACTTTAGTTGCTACTTTAGTTGCTAGGAACCCTCACGCGTAAGTACTTTGGCGCGTAAATTATTATTATTGATGTTGTTGTTCTCGTCCATGGCATTACAACATAAAATGTAACGTAAAACAAAATATGGCTTGAATCAACCAATGCCAGGGCACAAAAAACAAACTATGTAGAGTAGTTTAGTGGAAAGGCGCGCGCTGACGCAATACACACGAGCGTTTGAGTAAGAAGTTCAAACCACGTGTAGCGGTGTCAAAGTCTCCGGATGAAGAAACCGAAACAAATAATGTGCCAAACAAAACAATCGGAATGAAAATAGATAAAACTACGATTCCACAAACAAACAAGGCAACCCCTAATAGAAACACGAGCTGGCACAAAGTAGCCACACACACACTTTTGAATAGACTGAATTTTCAGTATATTACATCAACCCCGATCAATCGCCCACGGCGTTTACAATTATGGACTTGGCTCGGTCTGTAAAACGGACGCAATCGGGCTAACCGGCACATCATGACAGGCACGCAGCGGGTCCGCATTGGACCCTAAACACATGTTCCTCGAGCCCACCGACAATATGGCCACCGCGTGCCCACCACTAGAAATATATAGCCAAAATAAAACAGCCAATCTATTTGCACATTACACAATCTTACACGTATATGACCTAAAATATGAAAATAAAATAAAGAGGTCTAGTTTGCCTTTAAACGCGTTTGTGGCCTAAACGAGCAGGATTAGCTTTGGGCCTTATATCTATCCTTTGACACAGTGCGGCCATACAGACTTGCGTCTTCTATTAATAAAGTCCGCGTGTTTTCAACAAAAATGCATTTTAATCGTTTTATTGTACTACCCTAATATACCAAAAATAAACGGTATAAGCATTTTATATAAACGGTATATTAACGTAGCTACATAAAAACGTTCGCGTGAACATAATTAGCACGTGTTAGTTGTACCGCCTCGTGATCGTTTTCATCCGCTGCTCGACCTTATGAGCATGTGACAATAATAAATAATATCTTAAATATAATAAAGTGAAAAATCTGAGTGTTAGGATACATACCTGGGTGTCCTTCACCGACAGACTCCGACGTGAACAGAAAACAGTCTTCATCGATCAGGGAGTTGTGGAAACCGTTTATTTGACCGTTCATGTTCGATTTATTGTTGGGGATTTCTAAATCTGTATCTCGTGAATTGCAGCGCGTTATTTTCTAATTCTCTTTGCCTTGCTACGCCGGTATTAAAGGGATGTTTTGTGGCGCCGATCTTTCGTAGACTCGCAATGTTGACTTGACCTCAAATGTTCAAGGGAGCCGGTGTGCAAGTTTATATCCCTCCCATTTCGGTCCAAGCGCAAACGTCACTGGGCGCACCTCCGTCCATCGTTCCGTCATCCAATCAGAAGCGGTTTAGGCCCCGATTCAGTGAACAGACAAAAGAGGACCACATATCACGTTTCTGCTGAGATAACCTTCTCGAATGTTTTTATGTTTTATGTTTTTAACTTTGTGTATGTGTAAACGAATACTTGTAATTGCAAATAGAATATACATTTGAAGGGTAAATGTATCTCATTTATATAGGAACAATTAAAAAAAATCTCTGTTCTTCTTGGGGTCTGAATGGCCCCAAGGCCATTTGCTTAGGATAAAAAACTCACTATAAAAGTATCACCTAATTTATGAGATATAATGATAATAATATGCAATTCACATATTCATCAAAATTGCATCAGGAACACGGTTCCGGAGCATTAGAGCCCGCTCTGCAAGGCTGCTCAACAGTTTTTTCCCTCAAGCTGTGAGAGCCCTCAATTCCGATCACTTCACCCCCCCTGAAACCCAATCCACAACCCTAGCTCCTGAAACCAGGATCCCCCCACTCCACACACACCATATGAAACTGTGGAAAACCTCAAAACACTGTACTCCCTCTATATGCACCAGACACTTTCCTATTAACATGCTGTTACAAGGACTAAGATTACACAAATGTTTACTGTGAATGCACTTCGCATTATATTTCACTACTTGTTTACAAACCTCTAGTACCTTGCACAAATATCTTGCACAAATATCTTGCACAACACTGTACAGCTTTATGTAAAATACTTTAGTAAACAGCATTTAGTTATAGTCTGTTTTTAGTCAATGTGTACAGTCAACTGTTTACAAGTATAGTTAGATTACCACTTCTGGCTATGTTATGTATAGGTTTGTACAGGTAAAAAAAAATTGCTCTTAAGTTTATTGTTTATAGTTTATTGTTATAGTTTATTGTTTATATTTATGTAGCACCGTGGTCTGTGAGACAACATTTTGTTCCTCTGTATGTCCACACATGTAGCGGAATGACAATAAAGCTCTACTACTACTACAACTACCACTACTACTATTATCAAAACTACTACTTCTATTACTAAAACTACTACTACTATTACTAAAACTACTACTACTATTACTAAAACTACTACTACTATTACTACTACTTCTTTTACTACTACTACTACTACTACTACAACAACTACTACTACTACTACTACAACAACTACTACTACTACTACTACTATTACTACAACTACTACTACTACTACTAAATTAATCTTTTAGTGTTTTTTGCTGACCTCAAACAAAAACAATGTTACTAAATATGATTTCTGAAAAATAACTGAGATAAAACAGAAGGATAAACTTAACAAACATTTTCAGTTTTCAGTATGTCAAAGAACTATATTTATTGAGAGGAACATGCATTGCAGTCATGCAAGTGCGAGTATATGTAAAATGTAATAGTTTTACTGCACTTTGTCCTTTTCCAATGTGTAACCTATATCCGGAATGTGTCATCTTTGGAAGTTGCTCTTTGGACTGTTTGAGCAAGACATTAAAGAGGTAAGTCACCCATAATTCAACTAAATTCAATTTTATTTTTACAATGTTACATTGCTTTTAAGCAGCTTTACATAGAGAAACAAAGAATAATAATAAAAACACAGAACAAATGACATGTTAATGGTATTATTGCAAATAACGTGTGAGATGTATAAGACTAATTAGGTATACTAGGTTTATAGTATGTTTATGAATAATGGGTTGACTGAACCGATAAAACCACAAAATTATTAAGCAAGATATGCGTTCTAGCTTACATAGAGATGGTATATAATAGATAAAAATAATTTATTTCCCATAATTTCCTCATCATCATGTCATTCCAAACCTGTGTGGCTTTTTGTTTTGTTTCAGAAAAACACAAAAGAAGAAATTTTAAAGTATGTTGATAACCAAACAACAGTGACACCCATTGATTTCCATTGTATAGACACAAAATCACAAAAAACATTTTGTATCCTAAAAAAAGTCATACAGGTTTGGAATGACATGAGGATGTAAAAGGCCTTTTTTAGTAAAATATTGTTGTACCACATCATATTGAAAGGAAATTAAGGCTTGTGGGCAAGTTGAGTTGCTAAGCCTGTCTCACCACTTTCTGCTAGCTGCTATGTATCTGTGTATACAGGTTATGTTGCATGTGAGGGCCTCAGGAAAAAATGTGCTCAGAAATATAGTAAAATGTGTTAAGATGTGACATTTTAGGTGGGCACCGCCTAAATTATTCACATATTTAATATATTACATAACTATTTTAAATAAAAATCTATTTAATGTTAAATAAAGACAACAGCTTTGTGTCAGAGTTAGGTATAAGGGAGGTAGGGTTATGAGGTATTATTAGGCTGGTATGAAAACAATGTAACTCTATGAAATGTCCTCATGACTACTTTAAAACAAACTGTGTGTGTATTAGTGTCACTGTATTTTAGGTCATGAAGTTGCCAGGTAGGCCAACATAACATAAATCAAATGTTTACATGAAGCTCAGAATAAAACATAAGACACTCTGAATATATGACCATTAAACATGCTGATAATGTGTCACAAACACACAAAGCTTTATGTTGTGTTGCACACTGCATGGGGCCTCTTTAATCCCATCTAATCTGTAGGCAGCAATTTCTTAGAGTGCCAGGATGTGCAATGGACGGGGGCTTTATAGTGTAACTCAGAAGGTCACTGAGTCCATCACTTTATATCTAACCCCTGGACAGTGGTCTTACACAGCTTGTAAAAGCTTCTGTTTTACAGTTTAAATTTAACATTATTTTTGTTAGAAATTAGCAAATAACAACATAAGTGAAACAGATTACAAGTTTGCATTGATTTTATTTAGTATTTGCTATTTAAGGACAGAATGCAATGGAGTTTAGACCCCACAAGTCTGCAAAACCTGATCCATGTTATGCAAGATCATTTGAGAAGGTTCCAAAAAGCATATTGTGTGTTTCTGAATTAGATCTGAATTAGATGTGTTTCTGAATTAGACAATTTGTTTTTTGTGCTGTTGGCATTTAAAAAACGGTAATATTTAATATATGCAAACACCATTAAAAACTTAGAACAGCACTCTCTGTCTTTGTAGATCTCTCTCTCTCTCTTAGTCTGTCGCTTTGCATAAAAGCGTCTGCTAAATACATTCATATAAATGTAGAACATCTTGTTCTCTTGTTTTCGTTTGTTTTGTGTTATAAATTGGTAAGTTATGGAGGAATAAGAGAATAACGGTTTATTGTACTGGGCAAATATATATGTGGACAACTCTGGTGTGTGTAATCAGCCATGAAGACAAATTTCCTAAACATTGACCTCAGTTGAATAGGTTTTTGGTGTATTATGAAACTTTGTCCTACTACACTGATCTCATGGTGGCAAGACAAGCCTGAAGTGCAAAACATAATAAAATAAAATTTTACATAATTTGGCTGTAGGTCATGGGAGTGTCTCTGGAGTGTCTATGTAATGCGTCATCATTTAATGAAACATTTCATTGATAACCACATGCTTTGGCACAATAACAAATGCTTATAGAGTTACTGTAAGTGTAATGAACTCCAGGATCAATACAGTGGAAACACTAGAATATCGTTCCAAAGTCTGTAAATTAAAAACGTATTAAAGTCTTTGGCACTTTGCAATTTTTTTAAAACGCCCATTTTTTCGTAATTGAGTCTAATTAGATGCTTGTTACCATAACACAAACTTTATGACAAAATGGCTGTACAACACATAATGTTTATTTGTGACTCGTGCTAAAAAATGAGTCAAAATGTGCACTGGCTAATTATGAGCTAGAGGCAAAACAAGTGAAAAATGTACATTTTGATCTTATTTGAGGTTTTTACAAAAATGTGTTCATTAAGCCCTTGTGTAGTGATTGCAATGCTTTAAATAGCAGTTAAACATATAAAATTATCTTTATTTGGTGCGTTTTCTAGGAGCTGAACCTTCCTAAATCTTTCCTTTGTTTTATTAATAATGAAAAATTAGTAGTGTTACGGAGGAGGTCACCGCTGCGCCTCCTGCTGGACGTCAGCGGGGGCCCTCGCCCGAATATTAATGCATTTTAAACGTTTCCCATGTTATCAGTTCTGAGGGAGTGGCCATGGATGATTAGAAGGTATTGGCGGTTACCCAGTGGCCTTTGCCAAGACTCTCAAGTAAACAGCGTTTCTAAGGACTTTCTAATTTCTATCGTAGATTTATCCGTAAGTTAAGTTTAGTAGCCTCCCTCTAACCTCCCTCACTAAACATCACTCAAGTAGATTAGTGTGAAACGAAGCAGCGTTAAGAGTGTTCGCTGAGCTCAAAGATCGTTTCACTAACGCTCCCATTTTGTGACACCCAGATCCAGAACTACTTTAATTGTTGAAATAGACGCATCTAACTTAGGTGTAGGTATCCTGTAGGTATCCACCTAAAATGTCCCCGTGCACCTACTTCTTGCGGAAGCTCTCACCCGCTGAGCAAAACTACGGTGTGGCTTCTGAGAGCTTCTAGCCATCACTCATGCTGGAAGAGTGGCGACATTGGCTCGAGGGGGCTGCTAATCCTTTCATGGTCATAACCGATCATAAGAATATAGAAGATCTACGCACTGATAAATGACTAAATCCCCATCAGGCTAGGTGCTCCCTGTTTTTCACTCGATTCGAACTTCACTGTTACTTATAGACCCAGATTAAAGAATACTAAGGCCGAAATTGCTTTATCATGTCAGGCCGAAATTACCCCCTTGCCAGCTTCTCCCAAAAATATAATCCCTAAAAGGTTACTAGTTGCTCTCGTACAGTGGGATTTACTGAAATCGTTCAATTCAATTATTCTCGCCCACGTAATCCCAAATCCCCCGAGAATCTTAGTTTTGTCCCCATGTCCTTCAGAGAATGTGTTCTCACTCAGGTTCATGAAAGCCCTAATTCTGGACACCCCAGTATCACGGCCACCATCCATCTCTTGAGAAACCGTTACTGGTGGCCTAAACTCGCAAGCCATACCACAGCCTGCATTTGGAAATGCCCAGTTTGTCGGGTCTCCAAGACATCCAGGCGATTACCTGCCGACCTGCTTCAACCACACCACAAAGACCCTGGTCCCATATTGCCATAGACTTTATTACAGATCTCCCTAATTCTCAAGGCAACATGACCATACTCACCATAGCGATTCTCCAAGGCCTGCCACCTAATTGCTCTCCCTAAACTCCCTACGGCATTACCACATAACCAGCATCAGGCAGACTGGAGCAGGTACCTAATGTGGGCTGAATATGCTCAAAACTCTCTAGTCAAGCATTCCATGGGAATGACTCCCTTCAAGTGCATTCTGGGCTTCCAACCTCCACAGTTTCCCTGGTCTGGTGAGCCAACGGACCGGCTACAGTGAAGCGAAGAGGTCTGGGATAGGGCCCACACTCACCTACTCCACGCTGTTCAAAGCCAAACTCTTCTAGCCAACCGGCGTCGTCGCTCCGCCATTGTTTCGCTCCAGGTCAATGGGTTTGGCTCTCCACCAGGGATCTATGCCTCCGCCTCTTTGTTACAAGTAGGGGGTATATGCTTATTTTTAGGAAAATAATGTCCCAAACCATTATATATATATATGACCATACAATAAGACCAAAACAATAATTTTCAACTTATTTCCTTTGATTTTGGCCTAAAATATGACCCAGACATGTTCTTCTCATTTTTTTCATTCACCTGATGTTCTAAAAAGCTAAATCATATGACAGTTATACAGTTATAATCTTTTATAACAATACAAGAGAGCTCATTCAAATCACACTAAGTAGATGTACACCTTACATTATAATTTTATATACAACATTTGTGCTATTTTGCATTATGAAAAGTCACACCAGATGACTGTTTAATAATAATAATGATCTCTTTATGAAAAGTTTCACAAGAATGTAGGACCTTTGATCTGTGCTTTTACATAGACCTGTGGTATTGTGCAATTAAAAATAAAGAAATGAAGATTCTGGATAGACAGCTCTTATGAACACATGTTGCAGTCTGGTAAGAGCTTTTGCTTAAGGTACAGTAGTTGGTTTCCACATAAACTTTGCTTGTGTAATTCTGTGATTATGAACATGTCAGACACTTCAGAATATATTATCAATCTCTTTACTACCTTCTTTCTGGCTTTTTGACCTTTAATGACATAACATTACGTTATTATGTTATGTGCAGCATTACATAACATGTTTTGATGCCTTCATTTGTGGAATGTTTTCAGTTTCCTCATTTCAAAACTGTGCTCTGCTATCTATCAAGGCATCAAGGCATCAAAGTAACAGATTACAGTCGGTGATAGAACACCCTTGAAATGTATACTTCATTTTGCACTGTCTACGCATGCAAGCTTCACTTAGTTCACATAAATCAAATGTCACAAAATGCCATAAATGATCCGAGCTGCTCTGATTGGTTGACAATCAGTTGCTTCTGTCAAAGGTTTACACTGTTTCAGGAAAAGGCTCGACAGATATTTGACGGTGGGTGGTTTTGATAAATGCATCTGATTGGCTGGAAAATGGTCATAACACATTTTTGCTTGGAACAATTATGTCTTATTGTAACTGTATTATATAAAGCTCTGGCTCTGAACTGAGAAAGGTTGAGCTGCATTTAAAGCCACAGATTCCATGATAGTAAATATTGTCTAGTTGCTAGCTGCTTATTCCAGCTATCATTACTATGAAATTAAATTATTTATCAAACATTGGAGTGTTTAGTCATAGTACTGTTGTCACCATTTTCTACAGTAAGGAATGAAAGGCCATGCGCTTTAAATATTTAAAGGGGAAGTTTAACTTAACAATTTTCTATACATTTAACATTTTTTCAGATTTGGTATATCCCTCTTTGACTTTACTGACAGCATGTAGCTGGCATGAACTTCACAATGCCAAACCTGTTGATTCATAATGATTCAGCACGATTTGAGAATTTTCAAGAGCATTTTAATGCGTTTAGTGCGATTTAATAGGCACAAAGAAATCTGATATTATGTTTACGAAATTAAGAGTGGTACATGTCACAAACTGGCTTATTTGATCAGTGATGTACAAACAGAGCAGAATCTTAAATATTTCATGTCATAATGTATCAAAATCTAAAAACTTTTCTGTTTTACTAGTTTCCTTAATTTATATTTTGATTTTAAAAATTTGAACCACACTCCGTATTGATGTTTTATCGGCCACTGGCCTTGACGCTCTGTAGATAATGCCATCGGTTCTATCAGTCGACCGCTAGCTGACAGTATGCTAAGATAAATGCTGACATCACCGTTTGCTTTGCTTCTATGACAACAGTGCAGTTTTACCTCAGGTCAGGTTGTTCTGCACTATAAGGCTGTTAAGATCAAAGGAAATGCTTTGTTTGTGCAGTTGTACTGCCTACGGTATCATTAATAAATGAATGAATACCATATCTGCAGTATCATCAATAAATAAAGTAATACAGGATACAGCAGTTTCACCTCTATTGGTGACACCAATGCTGAGAACTAAGAGATCGTTTGTGAAGCAATTAAGCATGACATGGCAGGCATGACAAACTCCTGCAGAGTCTCTAATATGCATATAATGTAAGGACTGAAAAAACTGCCTAATGAGATTTTTGCGCATGACAACGAACTGTCCTGCAATGCAATTTCTTTGCATTACAACAAGCTAAAGTCTGTAAATGAATGGAAGGACAATGAGGGATCAGTCATAGAGTTGCATCCCCTGCTTTGCCTATCTGAGCAGGCCTGTGTTCTCCTAAAATGGCCGCTATCAGGGCTTCCGGAGCGCTGACTCCACTTCTAGGGGACGCAGGGCTTCGTGGACTTAGAGGACTTAGCGAGGGTGAGGTTAATGTGTCTGGAGAAACCAGACGCTCTTTCTTGGCATTGGTGGAAGGGCGAGGGGTGGAGCTCTGCGGATGGCCGTCTCGGGGTCGTGAGCCGAGGCTGAGAGACTGCAGAGAGGGAAGGGGTGAGGTGGACAGCGCCGGGCTGCGGCTGCGTTGTTGTTTTTGGTGATGCCGTTTGCTGCTGTGATTTCCAGGACTGGGGCTACGAGAACTGGGGGCCAACAGAACCAGCGTGCTGTCATCCTCTGAGCTGATGTCTGAACTGGCTGAACGTGAGCGACACACTGGCACAGGGGGTGTGGACATGGGCAGCTGGACCTGTAGGAAATAAGAGACAGTATGGAAGGGTAAATCTAAATTACCCGCAAACCTGCCAAGAACATGCTCATAGTTCACCCCAGGTTTTTCACCCCAGGTTTTTCACCCCAAATGAACCACATGAATTAAGATTCTTTGCATTGTGATATTATTTGTATGATAACTGAACACATTTCCACATTTACCAGTACTGTAATGCCAATATATCTCCTAATTAGACCTAATTAGACACAATTTAAAGAATACTGCATACAATTTTACAAAACACATACAGTAAAGATAACTTATTTTTGTTCTTTTGGACTTTTGGATTTTGGACTTAAATATGAATAATAATCTTTTGGGGCTTCAAGTATCAAAACCAGAATGTCAAAGTTGCAGCTGGGTGTTTTTGCGCACCCCTAATAAATGACTATTTCTGTTATAGATGTTTTTGTAAATATTTTAAATACTGTGGTCGTAATTTTCTTCCTATGTCCACTGTTTGCTTCACCTAGTCAATTGACTATTTTGTTTACAATCTGTGGTTGTCTGCCCTCTAATACAAATAATGGTTTCAAATGATACTTACAAACCTGACAACGGCCATGCCAGGGTGCAGTGACTGAGTCATGGTGCTCTTAGAGCTACTATGTTGTGTATTCAAACCAAAGTAATATTTGCATTTGGAGTGAATCAGAATTTGGCTGTGAGTGCAGTGTAGACCTGAAATGGCTCAGTCACGCCTGCAAAGCCATTCATGTTGTTGCTGTAGTATCCCAAAATATATTCCCCCGGCTCTCTGGGCAAATCCTCTTCAGAAAATGTTACCTGAAGGTTATGAAGAAAGGTTTAGACTAGGAAAGGAAAGTACGTCGCTAGACAAAGACGCTAGACAAAGCAAGGCTAGACAAAGCAGGGCTAGACAAAGCAAGCCTTGAAGCTTGGAGATTGTGCAGGCCTTAAGTAAGATCTATAATGCATAAAAGACTGGATAAAATAGCTCTTTGTTGGTATTTTGTTAGGCTTTGTTAGCATTAATACTGATTTCCAAATCTCAAAGCTTTCAATCCCAAATAATTTGGGTACTTGATATCTGGCATTAAGGCACTCCAGTAAAACCCAGTGCACAGTATTGAGAATCAAAAGGTCAGGGTCAAGTTGCTAATGTCTAATCATGTGCGTGGCTTTCCTGTAGCTCAACTAGTAGAGCATTGTGCTAGCGACAGCAAGATTGTGGGTTTGATTCCCAGGTAATGCACATATAATGCACAAGGCCTGAACGCATCTTCATCTCTTACCTGAGTGGTATGTTCAGATTTGGCCCACACATAGGCAGCATAATCCTTGTGATGTTTAAACCCCACCTGGGAAAGGTCATAAAGAACGTAAAACCTTCCATTTGTTTAAAATGGTTTTATTTGCTCCTTTTCATTGGCTCATTACCTTGTATAGTCCCACCCAATCCCATGAGCTCCTCTGAAACCCTGCAGCTACTGTCAGTTTGGCTGTAGCATCAGAGAACTTGGTCCACTCCTTCTCCACTTCCAGTGTTACTAATGGCAGGATAACCTTAAAGGGAAACTGAAGATGGTGGAGGAAATTGGTATAGTTAAGTCTTGGTAACTAGCAAGTTGGTTAGCAGTAGTGGTATTGTGGATAGTTAGGGTTTGGCATTTGAGCAAGTATTAAACTTGCACACATAACACATTCTATAAATGATAGAATGAGATAAACCTAAAATTGTGTGACTTGTTCAAAGGATGTGTGAGGAGGTATAAGCGACTGATATTACGTTTTTATCCTGATGGTTAATCAATTGGAAGACATCTCATAGACTCTTATAGAGATTTATGGATTGGGTCTAATGACATTTGTTAGTAAGCAAACAACTAGCAAGCACACCAAACCTCTTAGCAACCTAAAATTACTCTAAAAACCATGCAGAGTACCATGGCCACTGCATAGCAAAGTGCTGGTAACCAACCCCAAACACCCTAGCACTTAAAAACATTATTACAAACTTCAATGCATGTAAAAATCTTGAATGAAAGAAAATCTATTCAAGATTTAATCCAGTTGTATGATACAGTTTAAATAGTGCCTCATGTACAAGTTACAGTATGTGCAACTACAGTATTTCTTTTTTAATCCCTTGAATGTCAAAGTGTCAAGATAATAAATCCACATGAGTATGTACTTCTAAATGACAAGCAGCTCCGCTCACAGACTATCCAGTGTCCTTCCCGCCATTTTTAGACTCACATGCAAAGAGAAGAGGGCGGATACGGGCTTGTGGTCACTAATGGTAAAGCCCATGTGACTGCGGTAGAACTGCTGGGACACTCTGGTGGCTCCGCCCAGCCACGAGGTGAGACCCCGCTGCAGAGCGGCATTATGGGACGGCACGGGGGAGCCCGTCCTGCGCAGGCACCACAGGATGCGATCTGTCCATGCAGGCTTCCTCTTTTTGGAACTAGGAAATGGAACACAAAGTCGTTAAACAGTAGCTCATAAAACGGTATCTCATGAAGGAATGTGTAATATAATACACTCACACACACCTTGTGTCGTAAGTGTGTGTTCCCACATCAAACTTGTAAGTTGGGGGGAAATTAAGCGTCCCTTCTATAAATCCCTCCAGAACAGACTCGCTTTTCTTCGCCATGTTGAGCTGCGGCAAAATGAAACATAACATTGCAAAAAAGGTTCTGTTATCTTCATGTCCATTCTAGAAGACATCACAGCATCTGGTCTGCACATGCAGCTCTGAAAGAACTGAACGAGCTGCAGTTTCAATTATGCAGTGATACTCTGCCCTCTGGTGGTACTATGTCAAAAAGTATTACCACATAAAAGGCAAAAAAAGCCCACACCTCTTTTTCTCTGAAGTGAGGACTATTACAGTAGACATGATAGATAGTATAACATTATTTCATATTAAATTCACATAAAAATTTGCTACAAAACCAACATGTGGACCCAAACTTATGAACCCCTACTTACATCCTACATCTTTACACTCAATCTCCACCCCCCTCCAATTACACTCAATCTCCAACCCTGTTACCTATTCTAATGTGCTTTTTGCTTTCAGAATATAATACATTTAATTTTTTACATTCATTGTTAGACAATAACAAAACTACACTAATCAAAGTTTTAAACTGTATTCAGACATGTTCAAAACATCGGCAAAGTAAAACAGCTAACAGAATTTTTTTTTTTATTATGTGATGGACAAACGACATTATGGTTAAACACCTTTTTGATTATTTTATTGGTAAAAAAAATTAATGCTATATATTCTATCCGTTTAGTGATTAAGACAAGATAGAAATTCTGATCTTATCTACCATGTTAAAGGTAATAAAGATATACAGAATACCTTTATATACCTTTATCTCTACGTATGCAACCAGTTTCCTACATGATAGTCTGACAGTCCCACACGTATCCTGTGATCTATATTTTGTCTCACCTGATCCTTTTCCCATAGCAGACAAAGTCTGTCATTCTCAATTGCACTTTTCACAACATGAATATCGTAGCCTTCGATCCGGAAGTTCAGATCACCAAACCAGAACACCACACTGCGAAACAACACAAACACATTTCCACAATGAACCCAACTGATCTATGAAGCCTTGAAATAACATGATAGGAAACAAAGACAGCTACCCACTCATGATCCAGCACGCCCACTGCGGCCCCGCCCTCAAACTGTTGCTGCTGCAGGATGCTCTCAAAGTCCTCCATCCGCTGCTCCAGGTTCCGCATGTGAGCCGGCAGGTGGCAGTTGAGAAAGCACACGGGGTGTCCGAACACCATCAGACGTGCACTCACGCCCCCTTTATTCCCCTAAAACAAACATGAAGGATAATGGAAAGCTATTAATAATACAGCAGTTCTGTTCTGACACTCTCTTGTAAGTGTTTCTTCAAGCAACCAAACGCCAATTATTCTGCATGGCACATCACGCTGATGTGAAGAACTGGCAGGAATTAAACTGGTGATGGCTTTGAAAATAGCTAAGCGGGAACATAAGATGTTCTTAAAGGAACAGTCAGTGTGAAAATGACAGTTCTGTCATTATTTACCTACACTCATGATCTGAATCTATATGCTGCGATACAACAACAGTTTATTAAGACCGCACCTGTCAAGCTCAGAAAAGACCATCACACAAACCCTACACAAGCAGTCATGAGCGCTATGTCTTGATTATCTTGAGTTTATTTGAAGCCACAAGATGTGTGTGCAACAAACACACTGAAATGTACACATTATTACTACACACTATACACAATATTCATCGATAAACTTCTCCCGCCGGCACAGGTTTACCATTTTACCATTTGATTATGAGGCAGCAATAATGATGCTAAACAGCAATAATGATGCTATACCGATATGATGCACCGATGTGACAACTTTAATGAGCATTCACGTTGCTTTTTGCAGCTTGACTGACGTGGTAACTATGAACTGTCATTGTTGCTGTCGTTTAGGGTGAGTAGATAATCATTTTTGGGTGAACTATTCCTTTAAACAGCTTGCTATGGGTGTACTGTTCAGTCAAGGGTGAAATAGGTTGTGCAGAGACATGCAGTTTATAAGCGCTGGTGCCGAGTTCCCACGGGTTGTGCTCTCTCTATCAGGGTAATGCACTTGGGAGTATGTGTGTTATCTCTGTACTTGATCAAACAGAGATGAGTCTGCTGTATGTGTGTGTGTTGTGTACTGGAAGACAGGTCAGAAACAGAGCCGCTGTGTGTCCTACTGTATCCTGCTCAAAGGAGACTGCAGTGCAATCCTGGAGCAATGTTAACCTGAGCAGGATCACACACACACACACACACACATGCACACACTCACAATTACAATTCAGACCAGTGACCTTTGCATTGCTACAGCAATGCCCCACCAGTTCACCTACATCAGTTTCCTGTGCGATTAGTATTAAACTCTCTCCCAGAACTCACCCAGTAGCCTCCCAGGCCAGTGCGTGTTTTCTGGGTCTGTATCCCCCTGAGGAAAGGAAGGTGGCAGATTTTGGAAAACACCAGCAGAAAAACACCCTGCATCCTTTGAGATGCCACCTATAGGAGAAAAAGACATTTGAACTTCTTATTTGTTTCGTCTGTATAACTTTGCGTGACACCCGGATGTGTAATGTTGAATTTGGATGTGTGTGTAGGCTTCATTGCCCAAGAAGTCCTTGTGTGCACAACCACATTTAGCAATAAAGTTTTCTGAGTCACATTGTTTTGCTACTTAATGGCTGAGGATAGAAATATGATTTAAACTTCAATTTAAAGGAAGAAACTGAATTTGTTATGGAATACAAATGGCTCTTTCCTGATAAAGACTTATACATTGGCCTATGTAATAGGCATAATATGACAATTAAGGCCAGACAGTAATTGGTGTCTGTTTTTGCCTCATTTAAATCTGACAAGCTTTTGGTTTTATACTGACCAACACGTATCCGAAACGACTGAGTGTGTCCATGCAGAGCTCGCTCCAGGGGTCTGTGAAGAGAGCATCTTTCAGTCGTTTGTTTATCATAGAGTTCACTTCCTGTAGTCTACAGCGAAGCAGATGTGCAAAGACAGAGAGAAAGAAGGTTAATATAAAAATGCTGAGAAGGTTCATTCATTCACAACAATGGTGGGTAGGTAGCATCAAGCTGCTATAAATAAATCCAGACATCCTCACCCAACAACAAACATATCCGTGCTCCTGTTTTCAATCCCAGGGCCAAACAAGGAAGTGATGTCATCAGGTGGCATAGCAGACCCTACGTTCCACGTGACAATGTGCACCCTAAAGGAGAGACAATGAACTTAATGTAACATTTCAAACAAACTTGCTGTCTACTGCATATAGTACATATGCAGCTCCCTTCTAAAACAACATTCTAACTGAATGAAACCGTAATGAATAAAACATTGGGAGTACATTTGTAATGCTTAATAAGTAGAGACGCTTAAATACGCCATCTGCTGTGCTGTCAAAACACTGCGGTGTGTTTGAGCATCCTGACCAGCCAAACAGAGCAATAATGGCTCAGCCAATAACATTCGGGCGGGCCTATCTGTGTGTTTGTCCAATGGCTGGTGGGGCATGTTAATAAAGCCTGTTTAAAAAAAAAAATATTTTTAAAATTTTGTTTCAGATTTAGCTTAAAAATGTTGTCCAGGTGAGCAGTTCATTAGGTTTTAGGACACAGATATAGTTTCACAAATCCATAGACAGATTTTATTTCACATTAATGGTTTTGTGAGTAATAATCACTATCAAAAAGCCTAGGACACCTATTGCAATTAATGGCTTTAAAAGCACTCTAAACTCTTGCTAATTAGAGCACATGCATGATGAGTCAACAGCATTACACATTATCGGCAATCTGTTGATGCTGTTGAAGATGACATGCTAAAGGATCCAGGGACACATTTGTATCTCTGGGAATGCTGCCAGTTAAACGCTTCTGTGTCCATTCTGTCACCAGACTCTGAGAGAGATATTACGCTGATTTAAGAGAACAGAAAATCTCAGCCATGCAAGTGCCTGGTCTTGAGATCCACAAAGCGTCAGATTTTCTCCCCAGCCGAGTGAATATAAGCAAGCCCAGCAGAATCAAGAGATGACCGAACGTGTCACGTAATATCATATCACTGGAACAGCCTGATGTGATTGGACAAGCATATAAAAGACATCTCACCTGAAATCACCTTCCTCGCTGATGGTTTGGTTCAGTGTATTGTTAGCATCTGCTGTGTTGGGTATCTGTGTTTCTGAGCTTTGGATTGGTGGAGGAATGGGGTTAGATGGCGAGCTGGGGTTCGGGTTGGGGATCGGTCTGGTGCTGAGGTTATTTTGCGTGTTAGCACGAACAGGCTGCGCTGGGGGGCTTGGAAGTATCAGGGGGGTGGATGATGGGGGGTTGAGGTGAGGTTGAGAGGTGGGGCTGAGCTGTGGGTTTTGGGGGCTGCAGTAAGGCTCAGATGGGGAGTTCGACAGTAAGCTGGGTGTCCCCATAGCTTTAACTTGCAATGAAGGCTCAGATGGCCTGGAGACATTGAGCGATGTTTTGGTTGGTAGGGCTGTCGGCCTGGGACGACTGATGCTGATACAACTAGCTGACGCCTGTGAGGTCAAGCAGGGTTTAACACTCTCCTGACTACTTTGGTTTCTCTGCATTGCATGAGCATGTCCAACCATTAAAGAGTTTCCAGTCACGGCCATCTGGCAATGGGAGGGAGTGGCCAGTTTGCAGGGGTTTCCGAGCAGAGTTTGAACCGGTGGTTTGTGGAGAGCTAGTTCTCCAGCAGGTTCTTCTGGCATTGGGCAGCTCTGAATGGGCTGCATTGGATCCATTGACCTGCACAATAGGGAGAGATATGGGGGTGTGTAAGTAATGTTTCGGATTTCAGCATTTGTGGAATAATAATTATCACAAAATGTATTTTACTTCAGCTTTTGGTAAAAAGCAAACTCTGAAACATTTTTCGTGATATACGCACAAGGACTTTACAAAGACCCACAGAAATTACATCATTACACATTACACATCATTACGAAAAGTTCATTTACCTATATTACAAACCTAGAAAAGCAGTCCCACCTCAGAAAGGCCCAAATAATAAACTGAACAAACTGTGTAATATACTGAATAATATATTTATTGCATTAACAAAAATACAAGCTTCACATTTCGATTCAACCCTGAGAATGCTGGCCCAGTGCATTCCACTGGGTGTTATTATAACCCCAATTCATGCTTTATTAGACAAACCAGTAGAGAGGAGGCAGAAAATCATATTGGAGAGAAAGGGGAACAAAAATGAGGAATCATGTGGTCACCAAAAGCCCTTCTACACGATATGTTGGAGCAGCCCACAAAGCTGTTGGCTCTGACCAGATTAAATGTATTGAATCTGACACATTAATTTAATTAAAGAGGACAAAAGTATAAAGGACATTATGGAATGGGTGACTGGACAAGAAAGCAGCTGCTGTTTTTGCAGTAAGATGAGAAACCAGAGTTTATTTGTCCTTCACACTCCTCTGCCTCCTACCACGACCAAAGACAGAGACTGTTGATGTCTGCAATGGATGGGGGAGTGTGTGTGAGTGTGTGTGAGTGTGTGTAAGCCTTTGGGTAGCAGCCAGAGCTGGTTGTGCCCAAATATCATACCTGTCCCCTATCACCCTCTGCTCTTCCTGGCACACCACTGCCTGATGTCAGTGGACCAAGCAAAACACAATTCGCTAAGATTAATCCTTCTTTTCAAATGACAGCTATATACACTTCTCTCTGTAGTGATCTACTTTCCTGTTGCTTGGCAACAACTTGCAATCCCAACATCCCCCTTCCAAACATTTCCATTGTTTTTAACATTCCAAAATATTTCCTTTAATAATCAGCCTTCTGATTTAGAGGAAAGCGATCAATAGGGGACTCTTTACAGAAAGTGGTAGAGATAATGGTAGTCACCTAACATTAGCGATGTGCCGTTGTGTCTCTATCTGATGCAGGCTAATAGCTCAGAGCTTCTACACATTGCTATCTTGGGACAGATGTTTGGTGAGAGACAGAACAAGAAACGATTTATACCTTATAAAACACCATAGACATTCCTGACAGACTGAAGAAATAATAACCACAGTCTTTAGGTAAACTAAGTATGTGTTGATGTTCACATCATGCAGAGAGATACATTAATATTCAACAACTCATATAAAATGTATACACACAGGCAAAGCTGAGAGGCTAATGCATTCATGGGTGATACATCTAATGTTAGTCATAATTCATAATGTCTGAAAAGTGATATGCAAGACATTTGAATATTTTATAGAATTTGATGCAACATATCGTCAAATAATGCAACAAAGCAGTTTAAAATATGAGTAACACTATAATCATTTTAATTGCAACAAATTTTAATTTAATTTTAATAGGTTATGACATGTTAAGTGCATCCAATACAAATCAAAGATAATAGCTTTTAGTCTCTTGGATTGTACATTAGCTTTTCTGTAGCTCAGTGGTTAGCGCATGGCGTTAACAACGCCAAGGTCATGGGTTCCATCCCAGGGATTGCACATACTCAATGTGTAGTATAATGCAATGTAAGTCGCTTTGGATAAAAGCGTCTGCCAAATATGTAAATGTAAATTAACTACAAAGCATTATGTATTGTAACACAATTTGTTGATGTTATTATACAAGTTATTAATTTGTTAATAAGTGTTAAAAATGTTGCTAAAAATGTTGCATGATAAATATTATTTTTAGAATAATAACACTTTTGCAAGCAGCAAAGTCCATCCAATTAAGACCCATCTGTGTGCAGACAGCTGCTGAAGGCCACTGCAATGCGATTGCATGGTGTAAACAGGTCAGCATTAAAAATTTAGAATGATGTCAAACTATAACAATGGCTCAATGGAGACGAGTGGAAATATATATTCACAAAAAGATCAAGTAGGAAATGACAACAAAATTACATTAGGTTTGTCCATGTCATTAACCAAACATCAGAAACTGAAACATATTTCGTTTATGATGTCTGGAGACACGTGGCAAGTTGTCACAAGGGTTACAAATATGTTTTTTCTTGTCAGGGTTTTCTACATTAGTTTCAATTTTGAAAAACTACATTAGTTTTTAGTTTTAGGACATCAGTATTGATCATCAGTGTCAGGTTTGGGTTTTCTTTGGGGCAAGCTGTCACATTATATATGTTCCAATTATATCATTTATAAATTTCTTTTGGTTAGAAAATAATATACATGTTTATATATAATTGTAAGTATTTACAATGGTGCTTTTTATTTACCTTCTACATTTTTGCATATTTCATGGATTGTTTTACTGTTTCAATTTTGCAATATTGCATTGTAATTTTGCAGTAACCAGCTTCCCCCAGATAGTTTGACAACATGATTCTAGCACATGTTGGGACATGCATATACAGAAACTGTCTTTCAAAAACAAGTTTATTTGGAAATATCCCCTTGAGTGAGACAATTAGAGTGTGACAGCTCTATTCCCTCTACGTCCCCTATTATAAATAGCCTTAAAATATAAAATGAAATAAAAGATACATCCCAGGATTATTAAAACAGAAAGCCTTAAACAAATTTGAAAAAATAAATATTTAGACAGATAGCAATGGATTATAATGACATTTTCAAAGCGTATAATCTGATCTTCAGCAGTACCTACTTAAACTGTTAAACTTCTCGTCTCTGCTAATTATAGTTACAATTAACGAATAAACGAAGGCAAAGTAGCCTGGCTGATATATCCACTGAACGACATGACCCTTGAAAAATGATCAGTGCTTGTTTGTCGCAAGGAGGGTCAACTGTGCAACTCACATCAAATTCACGAGCGAATTTACGAATATCATTTATTATAACGATCCGATTTCACGAACATGGTCACATCAGCTCGCGTGTCAATTAAAAGTCTGCGTATGAAATAATTCACAGTTTGATCATGACAGGGTGACGAAATGAGTACATCTGTTATTATGACAATAGGGAAAAAAATCAATACGTCTTTCCGGAAATTCAGGCACTACCCCGATATGAGATACAGTCTGGTTAGATTTATTTAAAGTTGTTTAGTCCGACGACACTTGTTTATACGCTGCTGTGTCTGGAGGTGAAGGATGTCACGCGCATCTATCGCATGCACACGGTAGGAGAAAAATACATCGGTCAGCCTCAATGGCCCTTTTGTCGTTTAAAAATCAGCTGCCTATTCTTGTTATTGAGAAAGCATTCTTACCTGCCCTGTGTCTCCGGTGGAGGACCGGTGCGAGTGTGAATGTGTGACCGGTAGAGACGCTCACATCACGCACACACCTCACACACACACTTCTACTGGTGTCATAGTGTTGGAGAGCGGATACGGCAGTCCCGTTATCAAACGAGGAAATGCAGCGAAAACTATGAGTGAAACAATTCGTTTGACGATTTTCGACGTCATTTGATCATAAATGACGCAAATCGACACGACATGAGCGCATCGCCGTGCACAGAATTGAAATGTCAAGAGTTCAGTCATTTTAAATCATGGCGATTTTGACTTGTATAAACGCATTTGATTTACGCACTGTTTTACATTGTAGCTATATCTATAGAAAGTCAATACCACAGTGTATCAGAAAGTGCGTAATTTGTTTGTATGACATAGTACTGCTTTTGGATCCATCACATGGCATACATGTGACAGCACTGTATATGGTACAATATGGCTGTCATTCAGTGCTATTGTATATTTCAATTAGTAGTGTTAATACTGTACCATCTAATACCACCACGCAGTGGAAAAATACACAATGACAACACCATTGTATTCCCTGAGATACTGAAGTGCTGTGTAAATACCACAGTACATAATTATAGAAATAATTCATTACTAATTAAATTAGCAGTGTCACTGTTACATACCACTGTAATACTTGTACTGTGTACAGTACGTTTTAAAATAGTATATAAAACTACTTTAAGCTGAAGTTACAGATATATTTAAAAGGTCTTTACAGCTAGTATATATAATGTATTTATAATATGTAGTATCGATGGTTTTTTGAGTATGTGAATAAAGGAGCACATTCAAATGATTTAATAACTCTGCAATGAATTGTGGAAGGAAAAACATAATTTAATCAAACCAGATCAGTAATACAAACTGACTGCAAATTTATGGCTTAACAATGCACTAGAGACAATAATACTAATATAATTCATGTCAGCATTTCTATAGGGATATCAATACCCATGGCGGAAACTGATATCTAGAATGCACTTAAATCATTAAACATGCAGCATGTGAAGTGTTGAAGGTTTAAAAACACCTTGAATTAACTTTGACCTTTCGAAACAAGATTACAGGCTTCTAACAGGCTTTTAGAGCCTGCCTATCCCTGAGTAAATGTTTGTATTGGACCTCAGCTCTTCTAGTGCAGTTCTAGGGTAAAGTTCTACGGTATCTATTGAGATTTACAGGTGCTTAATAAGACAGACTTTAAGACATTTAGCTTCACCCAATCAGCAAATACCATCAGTATTCCAACGAGAACGCATGAGATGTTCTAAAGAATTTCTTTATATAATAGTAAATGTGCCCTGTCAGTATTTTTAAACAAGCGATTAATCTGGGTTAAGGCCTAATTCCACATTAGATCTCATGCCCTTATAAGCCTGTGTTGGAGTGCATTCAAAACAGGGAGTAACAGTACCATTAAAATTCATCCATGTATACACACACAAACACACACACACTTTCACACAATCTCTGAGTGTTGAGAATGATTAATGCACGTGTAATTGACTGGAATGCACTGCTTCAGAACTCCATCTGAACCCAAACACACTAACACAGGTTCTAATCTTCATCCACTGCACATGTGCATATTCATAAGAATAAAAAAGGATGTATCTGATCTTTGGTTTGTGTGTCTGTTGTAGACATTTGGTCATTTACAGAGAAATGTTTTTACGGGGTCTTTGTTTTGGTCTTGACGAGGCCTTTCTCCACCAGACACCGGTAGAACTCCTGGATGTACGTGTACACACACTTCCAGTCTGGCTCTCGCATTCGCATCAAATCGTCAATGTCCAGCAGAGGGGGGCAGTCAGCTAGTCTCCTGCACACACACACATAAACACACACTGTCAGATCATCAGTAAACAAAGTTACAGTTTACATATGGGTAAATCTGACAAAATGTTGAGGGGTCATGTTTTACCTTTGAGACCATTGTGTTTTTTTTATTGCTATAATATTTTAATGGCAATATAGCACATATCCTTTACCCATCACCAAATTACCATTAATCTACTGTAATGCAGAAAAATCTTTATTTCACTACCGTAATGCAACTCTGGTTTCATGGAATCTTAAAAGGTCCTGAAAATAATTTCTTAATTTTGTCGCAAACATGTTGAGGTGAAATGATTTCATTTTGAAATTCATTCATAATTATGGGTATAATAAACGGTCTCAAGACTTACTCTGCAGTTTTGAATGCTTTCTCAAAGTTGCCCCTGCGGTCATAAGGGTCGAGGGTGCAGTATTTAAAGCCCTCGGGGAAGAACCTGTGCACCAGTGCACAGAATGCCAAACCATCTGACCAGCTAGAAGAGAAATTGTGGATGTTCACGCCCTACACAGAGAAACAAATTAAATTTAGAGAGGTTGAGGAATGTTACTCATACAAGTAAGGAACAAACGGGTTACACCTTCAACAAAAGAGAAATACACTGTAGTTTACACATAATATATTTTATATTAAACACATTTGATATAATTTAGGACAATAAAGGATTATATTATACAACGATCTATGTGTATTGTGGCATCATTTTCTTATATTTTCTTATTTTTCCAATAAACACTGTTATGCAGTTTTTATGCTAATGTACGCTAATAAAAACGGGTCCAGAATGTGCTTAGTTGCAGGAAAGTTTTTGCTTCGTTTTTCTTTAATGAATGATTTGGGTGAAATGTAGCCCGAACATGTTTTCATGACATTTACACACAAGTAGTTAGAAAGCAAAACTCTGTAGGCCCACCTCATACGGTTCAGTCTTGACCCGACACCAGTCTAGCAGCATTTGTTTGACGTCTTTGGTGTTTGAGCCCCCAACTGTTGAGCCACAGTGCAGTTTAACCCGGGCCATGTGAGACTGAGCCGGGCTTTAGGGGGAAAAAACAATGAATCAGTGGAGTGAGGTGAGAACGCGTCCAACCTTCATTCTGTACGGCTACTCAGAATGACTCACCTGCCCACAGTTTTAGGAGTGGAAGTGAAGGATTTTGGGGATGAAAATATTTTTGCTTGAGCTGCCCCTTAAAAGAATTAAAAATGAGAAAGGAGAGGTCGTCAAAGTCATCCAGACAGAAAAGTATGCGCCGCTCATTCCAGACGTTCATTCCAGACGTTCATTCCAGTGGTTACTCACTGTGTGCGTTGTACTGCACGCCACTTGGACCGTTAGCAATGGGCTTCCGGTCTTTATTCAGTCCAGCAGCTGTTCTGGCTCCACCAGACTGCTGACGTAGGCTCTCCATTCGGGCTGCACGCTCCCTGTCTCGCCGTTCTGAGAGGAGGGAGACGGAAGTTTACTGTTTAGATAAACATCAGCTAAACAGTTGTTTTGTGTGCTGACATGGGGAGTTAACAAACAAAGTTTGTTTTAAGAACTTTGAACTTTACTTCCTGTAGTTGTTCTACTGGTAGGGCGGTAAATGGGTGAATCTCAGGAAATCTGTTCGCCTCAGTCATATTTCAACACAATATCAGAAGAAAGAAACAAGAAATTCTATTTTGCACAATAAAATAACAATGACGTTTCTGTAGGGTATTTGTATTAACCCACATGCGTTCATTTTGGGCATTTTTCATTATGTATTTTATTTATGACAATGAAGCAACTTTCCTCAGCAATTCTCATGAATGTAATGTACAGTACATACAGTGAAACTTTGCATTACTGCATTAAAATAATTGCAATTTAATAAGAATTATTACTACCATACCATTGATAATAGCAACTACTGTGAACTTATAATGTTACGTTTTTATTTCGATCTTTGGAGGAAAATATACTGTCATAAAAATTAACTTTAGGGTGAACATTGACCTGTTCATGACAGATTTTGAGCATTTTACCCAATAGCATGTGAGCACACATGACTTGTCAAAAAGTACTCCATATTTGGCCTGCATGGTATGTGTGTGTTTATTTAACGTTAAGGAAATGACCCGTTCCTCACCCCTCTTCCTCTTGAGTAGCTCCCTCATGGCAGCCCGGATCATTTTCCTCTCCTCAAAATCCACAGCCTTATCTAGCTATTACACACAACAAACATGCGCTTAAATGTCTTCCTAAATATGGTCAGGACAAACCATGATAAGAAGCACGCTCTGCCTGTGGTCACATTAGTGTAAGCAGTGTTGCGGAAGCTACTCTGAAAACTGTAGCTTTACAAGCTACAGGCTACTCATCAGTTAAAGTAGTTAAGATACAGTTAGTTTGTTAGTTAGTTTTGTAAAAGTAGTTGTAGCTACACTACAAGTTACTATCACAAAGTAGATGTAAAAAGTTTAAATATATAAAAGCTATATTTCAACTTCTTTGAACAGTACAGTACATTGTACGTTACAAATGACTGAATAATTGTTAATGATAAATGTTTTAAGATCTGGGGTTTTTGCACCGCTTCAAAGCATTGCTGGTTTGTCAAAATGCGAAATGGAATGTAGCTTTTGGTCGCGATACACCAATACTTGCTGGAAAATGAATTTAGCTACTGGAAAAGCTTAATATGTTAAAAGTAACTGAGCTGTCAAGCTACTGAAAAATGTACGTAAGCTAATGTAGTTAATGTAGTTATAAGCCGCTAACAC
This sequence comes from Botia almorhae, assembly GCA_036877575.1. Lineage (NCBI taxonomy): Eukaryota > Metazoa > Chordata > Actinopteri > Cypriniformes > Botiidae > Botia > Botia almorhae. The sequence goes on along the minus strand of JAZGTJ010000680.1, from coordinate 50,518 downwards.
AGAGCATAAGTTATATTTTACCATATTATTGAGGATTTCTTCATCCTCGATTGCGGCCAGTTGTTCAGTCGTTAGTGGACCCGTGCTGGTCGGCTGCTCTTGGATATTCGATTCCAATCTTACACACTCGCCCTCCATCTTTAGTGACAGCTGAGATAGAAGAAAAGAACAGGAGGTGTTGACAGGACCCAGGTTAGGAGATGTGTGTGTGGGAGTGAGGGAATATGTTTATGGAAGGAAAAAACGAGGAGAAAGAATCTCACTGAACAAAAAAACTGTGCAAGAGCTACTGGTCCAGACACTCCCAAAGATATTTTAAGACACCCTCAAGATGCCAATGAGGTACTTTGTGGCCACGATACTCCAGAATGACTGCCTAAAAGAAAATGTTTGCACTTTCATTGCTCCAAAGCCTTAATCCTGAGTCCTAGCTGTGTCTTGTTTAAGTTTTAACATTGTCTCAAACGTTTCTCCTAAAATTTCTTTTGAGATTAAAAATAGATATACAGCTATATATTTTCATTTAAATATCAAGGTGTTTTTAAATAAACACGTAATGATGTCAAACCAGATTCAGTGTGCACGTGTATGGAAAAAGACACCCATGGCTCCAACAATTCCAAGCGTTTGGAATTAGTAAATAAAGTAAATTCCACATTTACTTTAGTTCTTTGGAAAGGATACAACGGTCCCAATAAAGGTATTTGGACAAAAGCCAAACTTATAAATGTATGATTGTCATTAAATATCAAACCAAGAGGCCTTTATTCTCAAAGAAAGATAGCACAAGCACAGGTTGAGCAAAGCTGAGCAAGTTTCACCTGATAAAAAAAGTTACTGTTCAAAATAAACACAAATTATTTGAATGCTGTCTGTTCATTAAACAACAGTGAAACATGTACATAAATAATGTATTAAACTACATCATGTGATCACTTCTAGAGCACCTGTGTATAGTGACCATTTGGACACTATAAAGAGTCAGCTTTGTTAAAAGTAATAGCAAAAATGGCAAAACAAAAGCATAGTTAGTTCTCAGATCGGTCTAGCATTATTTGTTTGAAGATATTGTTGGATAATGTTATCTAATATAATTAAATTCATACAGGTTAAAATGTACCTGGGAGCTAGTATGAGCATGAACTGGGTGAATGTATTTAGCTAGAAGCAGGAAGTAATGCAGTTTTTTGAATCCCATAATACTGTTACAGCAGCTTAGCAGCAATAGCAGCTTATAATATCTGTGGAATTTATATAGCCACTCAGTAACCAATTTTTCCTAAAACGGTCTATAAGCTGTTATGCCATCTCACAATAACTGTTAAAACTGAAAGATGAATAGAATCAACAGAAACCATTTTTAAAAACAATACTGGAGAAAAGTTTTGTATAAAGAAACGGAATGATTCTTACCTAGCTCACCGCGGCTGTCCGGGAGGAACTGGTCTTCTGGTCTGATGAACAGTAAACTGTGGAATACTGTGAGAAGGTCTTAACTCTGACGCTGCCTTGAATTTAGAGTGGCGGAGTTTCTCTAAGCCATCGTGAGACCACTCCCACCCTGACCCTCATTTGAAGGGACCGGGAAAAAATGGAACTGAGTGTGGAAAAAAGGAACAGGACATTAGGTATTAGGGAAGTATTCTGGCAAAGTCTGTGCGGATTTGTCCCTACTGTAGGCTTTGGCTTCCCTATTAGAAGATTACACTACGTCATCATTTTATCCAAACACTGTGTCCTTAAAAGTGACTGATGTGTTTGCTAGCTGTGTGTTTAGACATTCAAAAAACAGAAGAACGGAAGTATTGAGATAAATAGTGATCGCACAGCATGCTGTGTGCTGACAGTGATTATATAAGCAGGTGGCTTGGCTCTGTAAAAAACACTGAATGAATACACTGCCTTATTAAGGCATAACACGGATGACGTTGCCTAGCAGCACAGCCATGTTTACACAGGTCATATCCTCTGCGCCTCTGAAGAAAGATACCATATAAAAACACACTTTTCTTCTCAGTTTTTCTTTAAATGAGAAGGCCAGAAGTGTCACTGACACACTGCTCGTGCCATTTAAGCAACGTAATGGAAAAGGAGCGTTTGGCTCTACCTAGTGGCGGGCGATGGTTATCGCAATCGTCTGCTGGCAGACGTGGGCTAGTATGACACATGGAAACAATGAGGGCTTGGGAAACCTTGACATAGACTCAAAGGGTCTTTGAACACCTTGGTACATTAACGAATTAAAGAATATTATAGGATGGAGTCATAAAATGGCACTTACAATTTAATGTTCCATAGCTTTCTGAATGAATAAAGCGATTGTTTTGCTGAGCTGCAACACTTTGCTTGGCTATTTACATGACCTAAAGCAAATATGAAATATACTTGCTCGTGCAAAACTCACCACATCGATACTGGGATGTTGTGGGCGACTGACAGGTTGCTATGCAGTTTGCGTCTTGTGGGTGGTTGTTAGGGTGTTGAAAGATGCTTGTTTGCCAGCCTAAGTAAACAGAACCCACTTACCCACAAGTCTTAGATATCTGATGCCATGAAATCTGATTTCATAAAAAACTAGCCCCAAAATCTGACATACTTAAATATGTGGTACAGTTAAGGGGATATTAAAAACAAAATGAAGTTTTCAAGCACCAGTAATAATGCGAGATAGAAAAGGACAGGAAACAATACATTTTTGAATCAGTGTATTTGTCCTTGTCTTCAAAATACATAAATATAATAAAATAAGCATTTACATCTGATATTCTGCAGACATCAGAAACAATACACACAGGAGCCACGCAATTATGCACATTGTCAGTGCAATCTGTACTGCAACCCATAAAAACCAGCAGAAGACACATCAAAACCTCAAATCAAAACTGTAACTATGTTATAATCCACCATCCAATACATTTATGACAGAGTAAATGACATCTCTTATTACATCTCTTCAAGTTAACAAACACAGAATTAAACAATTACATCTGAGGTATTTAGAACAGCCAGAAAAAAACTGACCTCTGACCTCTGAAGGTAAAGATGAACAAATATCTGAAATATTTGCTTTATTGATTGTGTTGATGGTTTGTGCTTGTGGTAAAAAATACATGAATATACTGTATGTTATTTTACCATGATGCTCTTCACTTGATATTAATTAACATGTGAAAACAAAAGAAAACAAAGCCTGAATCTACAGTTGAGACCTTCTAATGAAGCTTGAAATGTTTGTATAAGCAGAACACCTCAGGTAGGCACACTTGAGTTAGTGTAGGCTATATAGCCTGGCTCCATAACACAGCCTACACTTAATCCACTAAGATACATTCACTTCCACACTGAAGCTCATCCAACTATAAACCGAATTCCAGTCAGCCATTTTGCAAAAAGAATTAATATTATGAGACCTTATATCCAGAATATAAATAAACCTGCTTATGAATTCCCATCAAGCGGAGAAAACAATAAACTGTCCGATTCATCTCCCCAACACACTTCAAATCTATAATAATAATAATAATAAATGCATATGAACATTCTCTCCACCAGATGGCAACAAAACTTAAAGGAATGACCTTTCTATGTTCCTTGGTCTATAACTACTAGTTTTAAATCTCTATATAAATAAAAAATAAATAAAGTGGAGGGAACAATAATACTGCCCAGCAGACATCAGACAAAAAACACAATTAACAGAAACCCACGAAAAAGAATGAGCACCTACCTAGAAAACATAAGATAGGCAAAGGAAGTTTGTGACTGGATTCTTAAAAGAGGACATTGAGAACAGAGACACCATTCCGATCTCTCCAATGAGATTTTAATGTTCTAAAGATGTAGCAGAGGCTCCTTAGAGAAATCTACTGATAATCATCTGCCCTGGGAATTACATAAGAGGCATCAGTTTAAACCTGCCCGTCTCTGATGAGACCGTTACATTCATAACATTCCTTCAAAACCAGCCAATGTTCTGAAACGTGTTATTTTGAGTCTCACAATGCCTGTGAAAAACACCAAGGTAATCAAGGTAATATTTAACCTCAAAGTATAAGAAAAATAAAAAATGTTTTGCATAAACAAAACAAAAGCTATGTTAGGACCTTTCCCAATGTGTAATTTAATTACTATAATGCAAAATAATAATGATATACTTGAGAATTGTTTATCAAGTACAATGACTGGACATTTCTTAATTTCACCTATTTAGTAACTTGTAATATAGTGTAAAACCATTTCTGAAAGAAAAAATTAAATAAACGAAGTAAACTGAGAATCCAGTGGCCTTGCCCGTCTCAATTATGTAAACATAAAAAACAAAAGTTGTAGTGCTGTAACAAACACAGAATCCTTAATTTAAACACAGTACCCTACAGAAAGCTGCCTTAAAATGGCCTCCTATACCATCGATTAAGATGGCTGAGTAACAGTACCTAAAAAACCATTATTCTGATGCATTTAAAACGTGTGCCCGTCTCTAGTATTTAGAAAGTGCGAACAGGTCCAGTAACGGGTATTTGACCATTAAAGGGGGCCAGAGCAATCTGAGATGTAGTTTATCACAGTGTATTAGACAGACAGCCACAGAATGAATATGGCAGGAGTTTGGAGATCTTCTACATGCTCATGCAGGAGTTTTTATGCGTACCTACGTGGGTTGGCAAAAACAGAGGTAATTAAATCTTTGACCAATCTGTCATGTTCATAAAAGGCATCTGTTAAGTCAGTCAGTCTCTGTCCACTGATGGTATTTCATCATAGGCCTGAATGAAATGAAATACATTGGCACAGTGAGGAGATACTGAGAAAATGAAACCTTCAGCATCTCAGTATTAACCAGCTGTCTCAAGGGTCCAGTGGTCAGAGTTTCTGTAAAAGATTCATGCTCTTTTTAAACACCTAGTAAGCTACCGGTTTCAAAATTTTAACCCAATGTTTGTGTGTATTATCTATTTGTATGCATATTAAACAATGTTCTTGTTAGCATAGCAACATGCTAATGCCAAACTCAGCTGAAATCCCTTATGAGTGGAGTTCCTTATGGGATTTCTTCTACTAGTTGACGCCAATGTAGACCCTTCCAAATAAGAAATTTCATTCTGATGCAGATGCAGGTCATATACTGAATGGTATCTCACTAGGGTTTGGAACACAGCCCTAGTGAGGTACCAAAGGAGATCTTTCCTCCTTTAAGTGTTTTCAGTCTGTTTTCTCATGAATCTGATTATCTGTCCTCTTGTCAAGTTCTTGAGCTGGTTCTGTAGATACTATCTGAGATGATTCTGGTTCTGGTTGAGAAGCCGGTTCTGAAACTGTTTCTGAAGTTGGCTTTGATAGTTGACTTAAGTCACTTTCCTTGGCACACACAACCTCCCCTTTTCTCTCATTCGCTGTGGTTTGTGTCCTCGCTCTCCGTGCATCTAGGTAAGAAACGATGAACTCTGAGTTCTGGTAGATGATCATGCCAGAGAGGGTGAGGGCTGCTCCAGCACAGCTGAGAGCTGATAGCTCACTTCCAAACAACAGCTGAGAGAGTAGAAGGTTGCCCACCACATTCAGGTTGCCCAGGATGTGCAGGGTGACAGCGGAGGTCAGGGTAATGACACAGCAACTGGCCAGGTTGTATAGCACTGAGCCCAGGCAGCTGAGTAAAATGAAACCCCAGAGGTGGTGGTCATACTGGGAAGGGGACTGCAGGGCAGCCCAGTTCTCCAAAACCAGGGCGGCTACAGCCAGGATGCAGAAGCTGGGGATAGACATCAGATAAAGTAGGAAGACAGAGTTGATCTTCTCCTCTTGGAGCAAGATGCCTGGAAATTACACATATTGCAGTTTAGTTATTGTAATTTCACCACAGTTACACAGTTGTTGAATGGAAGCACATGCTGAGGAGTGACGCATATAGTAAACAACCCTAACCTCTGTGATATAAGGGCCACGCTTAAAATAGAGCATTGAAACCCAACACCAGCAGGTGGCCCACATGAGCACCTATGCTAAGTATCTGAGCAAGAGACCAGAGAGGTTTGCCAAAGTCAAGTTCCAGCAATTTTTCTTTTGGTTAGGCAAAAAATGACTGTGATTAATGATCTTTTTACTAATATTGACTCACCATATCTTTATTCATTTACTTTACAACAAGCCATCACGTTGTTAAAACAAGACACAGCCCATTTAAATCACAGAGGGTGTTACGTAACATTACAGTGACTCAGGAAGTTCACAATACGTTCCTTTTCAAACCACACATCTATATACAAAACACTGCATTAAGTGGTTGCAGCTGTTTGTGACAGGTACAAAATCTTATACAGGCTAAATTTATACAAAAAAGTTCTCCCAGTAAAAAAACAGAGTCACTTTTGCCTCAGTTAATTCTCACTCCTTTATCTACTTAGTGCAGAACACCTACATCATTACACCAGAAAGATAATAAAGTTAAGAGCACAGCTGACATTCATTCTGAGGAATTAAATAGTCAAGCTATCCATTACTGTTTGGAAAACCAGGCTAGAACAACAACAACGGAAGTACGGCCATATATGAGAGAGTGTGTTGAACAGAATGTGCCAGCAGTGAATGTTGTAGACAGGGTGTTCTCCTCTCAGACCTACATGAGGAAGTTCCAGCAGTGGGGAAATAATGACCAAGAGAGCAAGCCAACCGCACGCAGAGACAGAAATAGGCCCTGGCATCATTCAGAAAGAATATTTCCATGCTAATAAAAAACTGGTGTATTTTTTTCAATGACTTTACATACAAATCTTCAAATACTCTATAACGCTTTGGGCACACATTCAACTGTTATAATGAGCAGAAAACTACTCTATGGTACCTAGACTCTATACTTCTTGCTCTGGCTTATGTGACTATTCACTAATTTAAAAGATTTTTAAACAATTTCTTGTTTTGGGAAGAATCTCTTTCATGGTCACATCAAACCAATTCTCAAAGCAATAAATCATCAGTCTAAAAAGAGTTATTTCTAACCAATTAAATATTTTAACACTAAACATAACTTTAAAATATATACTTACAGAAACTGTATTTTGAGGTATGAGTATTAATTTATATATTTTCATCAGGTCTGGAAATCACAATTTTCTAATAGTAACTGTGGGAACCCTGAATCTAACTTAATCGAAACACGGTCAGAAATAGCAATTGTTTTACAGAAACTAAATGTCAAGCGGTTATAACTTTTAATTGATTATTTAGATCAATGATTTGGTATAGTGAATTATATCTCAGTTACTCACTTTGTTGAATGGTTTTCACACCTCTTAACATAGTGGCGGCGAACACAAACAAGCATCCCGTCTGGTCAAACTGGACCTCGCCCATAATACTGAACGATGCCCCGAGGCAGATCGGCATCATTGCGGTGTACTTTAAGATATGGTGCTGTTTTCCCAGAATCAGCGTGGATATAGCCAGTGTGAACAGCGGCGTGGTGGTGTATATCATCTGCGCGAATGAAAGCTGGACATAATTGAGCCCCACGTTTCCAAACGCTATACTGGCACAGAAAGTCAAACTCAGAAGAAACACTTTGTATTTGGCGCTGGTGGTCAAATCCTGCTCACCGATCCCTTTGTGTTGGATAATCTTACATTTGATTAGTCCATAGTCGACCACTATCGCTGTCAGCATGTGTAGGGCTGACAAAAGTAGCGGGTATCTGAAGTTGTAGACGGCGAATATCCATTTATTGAGACTGGATATCGTGGTGCCCGTCACCAGCCACACGCAGACAGCGAAGGTGAGATGCAACATTTCTGGCGATCGACTTTTCCTCTTCCCGGTGTCCCGGGTCTCCTCGCACTTGATGGAGGGGCCATCGGTGCTGATCATGTTCGTTTCATCTTTGCACCTGGAGGATACACGACACATCTTAAGTTCGTAACGTATATACACAACTCATCTCCGCAAATGAATTACTGTTCGATTTGTATCGTGATGTATCCGCTCACTATATGTTGAAGGAATTATATGTCTCTGAAACAGCGTGATTTCCTGTGTCTTAAGCAACTATAGCAACCGTGTGTTTACTGAGGCAGACAGAAAAACATTCAGCCTTGCATACACGTGTTCTTATGTCTGGTTTTGTGACGTAAGGACGCTGCTCAGAGGCTGGAAAGGGCTCAGTGAAAATTAATAAGCCGGTCGACCAATCAGAAACCAGTTTGCGTTTGCTGTGCCGGGTTTTGATTGGTTGCCCCGAGTTTATTTAAGACAACGTAATAAAATTTATAGCGTAACCAAATCTTAAACAAATTTACGATCTATATTTAATAAATTAGATCATAATCGCGAATCTTTGTAGCAGGTTCCTCCGCTGTCGTTGGCGTTATAATATTTTATATTAACAACACAGCAAATGGTCGCTTTGTACACGGTGCGTGTGGTCCATAATATACGCTTAGTTTATCAGGCAGCCCTTGAAATTGCGACGTCTTCCCACTAGCAATTTCATCAGCAGTTATAGTTTAAGCTAAAAGCTAACACTCAATGGCTAGCATTATTTTTCAGTACGGCCTCGTGACGCTGTCTTGTTGACGCCACAGAATACTGTCGCATCAGTATATTTAATAAGGGTTCGTTTGAGTAAATTCAAAGGCGGTTGTTCCGGTAAATTAGTGTAATACAGTCTTTACTAAGATCGCAACCTAACCCTACAACAGCCTCGATTAAACGACTGTCCGATCAGATAAATGATGCACTTGCCGTGATGTGCACATGATCCCGCTTAATCGTACGCGTTTAACTGTTATGTACAGTAAATCATGGCAGAACCATTCATTACAATGCTCATAAACTACACTGCCAAGACCTGTACTCGTTTGTCCAGCGAGCTGGAGTAAATAAACAAAACACCGGCCGGCGTAAACACAGTAGTGCCCTCTTTAACAAGAGGGCGGTCAGCACCATTACTGTACGTCCAACACGATCAAATCCAATTTGATCTTAATCTTACCTTATATCTGAACTGTTGAAGCTAGACGCGTTTAATTATATCCTTTGCGCAGATACCATCGGGCCCTTTCGGTGAGCAGCCAGTTGTTGCCAGATCAGCTGTGCAATACGTCACCGAACAGTCTCTATTCATTCAATGCGCCCACTGAAAGGTGACCCATGCGTGCTGCTGCTGGCATTTGTATAGACTGCCACAGTCGTGTATCGCAAACAATGTTTAGAAATGATCTATTTTCTATCGATATTTAATCGACAAAAAATAAGGCTTTTAGTGTTAGAAGGTCAATAGTAAAGTTACATTTTCATGGTTTGATTTTAGTGTACAGTTCAAACAATGACTTGCATATGCATTTTAAAACTTCAGACTAAGATCATATGTGGTTCATTACCCTGTGAAAATGGTTTCCGAGACAACATATTCATTTTATTATTTTGAATACAATAAGCAGACAACCTTTTTCATGAGGTGCATCTGTATTCGTTTAAAAATGTCCATATCATTGTACTATTTTTCTGTGTTACGTATAGAAGAGCAGCTTAAGAGAGGCAGGCAGGTACTGGCTTATCAGGTAGAGAACAAAAAAGGTTGTAGATCCAAGCTGATGAAGTCAAATTGTCCTGGGATAAAATATAATTATTGTTCCATTTGTGGGAGTGTTCAGTGAGTAATAATATTGTGCAGTGCACAAAATAATTTTTAAGATAAACTGAGTAATTTATATTTTCAATACCAAAATGCTATGTGTGATTTTAAATAGACATTATAAAGTTTTTCAATGTAATTACAGCAGTGTGACATTTTAATGTACTTTGTGTTGATTGGTAGCCTAACCTAACCTAATCAAACTTCTTATCCCCTTGTTCTGTACTCTGTGTATGTTTTCTACTTTTTGTAGACTTGTTTGAATACCAGCAGAAGGTTTACATATTCAAATAAGATAATAATAATGTAAGCCAATATTTGCATTTGGCTGTAGGTGAAAAATGGGTTGGCCATTATATAAAAAGCCCTTTGAACAGACTTGCACTGTAAAAAAATCACTAAAATATGTTAAATAATCGATGTTCTTGCCACTAGCCTAAACTGGTAACCCTTATAGGTTTATAAAGTTGTTTTTGCTGTCGTGTATTTTATATAAGAAAATACACGCTGATCCACGTCTATTCCAGGCTGGTGAGTTTAGTACCTCAATGGTGTGTTGGCGCCGACTACTGGCAGTTGATAAAGGTTAAAATAAAAATAAACTATAGTTGATATATATTATAGATATATCCGATAACCTTTGTAATATTTCACACATAACTGTTTTTCATATACTTCGTTTGAATGTGATATATTCTGGTGTATTTTCAACCAAGACATAATTAGTAAACTCACCATCAATATGTACAAGTGAAATATTTCTCACACACACACACACAACTTTAACATCAGCATATCATTAACATAAATCATGACGTCTCTTTGCAGTCTATCACAATGTAGTACATGGAATGTTCTCGTTTGGAATCTACATCATTCTGGTCTGCTGATCCAGAATGTTCTTTAATGCCCAGTTTGCACCCATCCTCACTGTATACAGTTTATGGTCAGTATTTTACACCGTCCCTTGCCGCATGAATGTAGGAATTGTGCTTTAGCAGCTAACTCTAGGAAGTATTGCCACCACAAAATGCTAGTCATGGTTAAAGGTTTGCAAACACACTAAATTGTGACCTGATACTGTGTTGAACTTTATGCTTCTTTGGGGCTCATGATGAAAGTTTTTTAACTGTTTTAATCGTGCACAGATTTCTGAGCGATACCTTTTGTTGAATACTGACTGTAGTTTTCTTGTGTATATAAATACACATAAAATATGTAAATATATGACCCCATTTGTTGTAGTGCATGCTTGATTTGCATAATTATTTAGATAAAACAACTATGTACTAATGTTTTTCACTAATGTAATGTAACATGTAGATGAGTCGTTAAATTGTGCTTCAAATATTATTAATTAGTCTGCCTCAGTAAATATGAACTTGAAGTGCTGGATGTTTTAAGTATGTTTGCAAACATTTAGCCATGACTATATATATACATTTTCCATTAAAATATCCATTAAGCCATAATTTGTTACCCACACAATAACAGAACGTTACACTTATACTAAAAGCCTAAATGGACTGCTATAAAATGAATTCTGGCATTACTAATCTGCTGTCTAATGGGCTAGCTTTACTAATTGTTAGAAGCAACATCGATTCACTGATCTCATTCCATCTAGGGAGCATATGGATGATGTTTGCACTATATATACGACACAGGAGTTTATATACGCTACAGCTCGATGGAAACAACACATCTTAATGAGGGCGTTCAGGCTGCATACTTTAAAAGTAGTGTGTGCTCTTTAGGAATGTGTGCAACAATGATTTTTGTCACACAACAGTTGATAGTTCATGAACAATGTACATTTGCCCTGAAACAACTGTAAACCAAGATTTAAATCAGAATCTTTGAGCAGTCGTAACCCTGTTGAAATGTTACATTCCTCTAATCATTAATCACTGTCCTTCAGTGTGACGGATGTTAAATAAAGTGCCTCCATCTATTGTGCTTTAAACATGATTTTTTTCCCATGCAATGTGTTTTCCCTGCTACGAAACAGCTCGCTGAATGCCCCAAAATACACACCCGATGATGTTTTTAAGCATAATGCCTTTGTAGAGAGAGAACAAATTGACTACATCCCACATTTTTCATTTGGAAGCATTGGTAAGCAGCATTCCTGATACAGATCCCAGATCAGATGCTTGGAATAGTGGGAGAGGCTTTAAAAGATGGCAGGGCACTGACTCCAGTCCTGTCTCTCTTTGGCCTCCCAGTATCCACCTCTGTACACGTAGCTGGTGTCTCCTGTCTCAGAATCAGTCCTTTTCTCAAACCAAAGGGGCTGGTGGCTCTCCACCTCCCTGCCTGTGGAATCCAGGAAAATTCAGCTTCCGTGAGAATACGGAAAATGGGATGTTAAGAATGGAATACTTGTTTGTGCTAGTTTTCCCAAAGTGTAAAATACTAAAATGTTTTGATCAAATTATGATTAAAGTATAATAATACTTTTGGTTCGTTATTGGCTGTGAAAGGTCAAGATGAGTGCATTGCATTGTGGGATACATTATGGAGCAAACACACAAAATAGATGTGCATACAATGTACATATTATATACTGGACAAACAAAGTTGTAATTAAACGTTATTCTGATGCAGCTGTGTTCATTTTATTCCTCAATTGTATATTGGGGTTAGAAATTAATAACTGTTTGGATACTATATTACAACTAATAACTAGCAGCTATGTCACCACAGTCTTTAGCTCTCTCTTACCCTCCTCTAGTGCAAGGTTGGCTTGTGCCTCTCTCTTCCTCCTCTCCAGCCTCTGTCGCTCCTCTAAACGCTGTTTCTCAGCATTAGCTTCATCCCACAGACCCGCCTCCATGAGCCGCTGGTCCGGCCGCAGTCGGCTGTCGGTTGGGGCCACAGCATCTTCCGGCTCGTTCAAAGTCAGAGCCAGAGAGGAAAAGTAATGCATGTTCTCCGCATTTTCACTGCAGTTAGAGGAGGAAAAAGAATTGGTTGTACAGTATGTAACAAAAACAATTTCGAAACAATTATTAATTAAAAATCTATAATTTATCTATCATAAAAAATCTATAATTTATCTATCATAAAAAATCTATAATAAATCTATTAATTTAAAATCTATATCTATCCAATCTGAAAGACCGACAGATGACAGATGTCTCTTACGGCAGAGGGTATTTCTTCCACAGAAGTTTGGGTGGTAGAGTTTGATAGACAGTCTTCTGTTTGCCCTCAGATCCTCCACATCCATGACTGCTCTCTATGATCTTTGCACTTTCCATTTTATCATCCCACGTTCCTGACAGGATGTAGTGGGCGGAGCCTTCGCTGTTGGTCACTACGCCTGTTACCTGGAGACAGCACAAATAGAACACAAACATAAATACTCTTGTGGTTACACTTATCGTCCTACAGAGGGCAGTAGAACACAGCTTTGTGTTTCACATACAGAACATACGTCCATGTTTTACTGAATGAGGAACATAATGCAGGGTCACACTGACCTTGCGGGGAACATCCCTGGAAAAATAGCTGTAAGGGGAAAATTTGAGATGGCATGTGTCCTTGGTTCTGTGGTTGACTATTATAATGTCCCCAGACTGCACCAAAACAAAAACAGCATTACATTATTAATATTGCATATTAACATTTATATGTATGCATTATATTTTACAGGTACATTATTGTACCATAATGTTATGTATTTCTGAACGTGCAGCTGTTTTTTATCTTTTGAGAGCTGATTGGAAATATGTTACAATATGCTAAGCCATGCATCACAATTAATATTGCTCATACTTAGGGTTAAGTATTTGAACTGTGAATCATTGTAATGTTATTGCTATAGACATGAATAATACATCAAATCATGTGGTTTGTTAGGTTAGGTGTGCCAATACTTTTCTCAGAAATGTTACCCAGAAAAAATACCATAGACATGCATTGAGGGACTTGAGGCATAACTGCAGATTATAATATTATAGAATCTATGTACTTGGGCCAGTAACAAGTTACCACCTAGCAACACCTTAGCAACCACCCATAACAGCCTATCAATCACATACTAAAACTACTCAGAAAACACCTTATCAACTGCAGAGCAACTTTCTAGTGAGGCTTCTTCAGTTTTTCTTTCACATGTTTTGCTGTAATGCTGTAATGTTCCATTCATTTTAAAGCATTATTTAACAGCACTCCTCACTGATGTAATCTACAGCCTTTAATTATGTCTCTATGACTTCCTGTTTCCTCTGGAGCCAGAATGAGATTGGCAGAAACAGTAAGATGGAGGGGGGTGGAGACAGATGGAGAAGAACAGTCCCGGCAGTGACTCTTCTCCAACAGATGGAGTGCGGAAGATGAGTCATGTTACTGTATGTGGGAGAAGGAGAAACTCGAACCTTGAATTCAGTGGATGAGCATATATTTCACTTTATGATACAGACAGTTCTGGTACTTGATGCTGATTGGTCACTACAGTGGTCGGCTATGCTAAAACTCGCAGTATAGTAATAGCTATGACAAAAAACATCTGTTTATCAAGCTACTGTATACATTAACGTACACCACCCATAGAGGCCAAATATTAACCACAGTTTTGCGACTATATCATTTATTAGTACATTAGCCATTTTACACAGGCAATTGGGCACTTGAGGTTGTGTGACTATATATGACTATAGTTACAGTTTCACTAAAAATGGTCTTCAACCGTGGCTATATTAATAATATTGCATGCCCTCTTTATACCTTATTGCCAGATAAAATCTGTAGACTTTATATGAGCATTTCCTGCTGTGATTTTTGGGGAAAATCTGCTACATGGATTTAAACATGGTAAAATGTGTTAAATATAGCTGATAGTGCTAAACTCTTATTGGTAGCATAAAGTACAGTAAAATCGAATCAAACATTTATATTGTCCCTATAATTTGTAGAGTCTTGTCTGCACACACAGATTTTGTGTGGAACTGTATATTGACAGAATAAAACATACGTGAAGCAGATTAGGAGAAAGACGTGTGAAACAAAGCACATACTTGGTCAATCCACAGTTTGCCCACAATGATATTGTGCACTGTGGAGGTCACTTTGCTCCACACGTAATGATTCCCACTCGCGTGGAACTTCAGGTGAATGCTGCCTGTGGAGAGCAAAGGAGCCATTATGAGCAGGATAAAGAGATATATATGCAGAAATGAAAGACATCAAGGTTACATCACACTAAAAATAGCTCAAAGCCGCAGGGAGTTCTTTAATAAACATTAGATTCAGCCTGAATAACAAGCTCTTAAAAATAGAAAGCTTTTACAGGAGTTTACTTTGAAGAAACCTTAACCTTAAAGCCTCACTTTAAGTAGTATAACTAGTATAAACTTTAAACTAGTATAAACAGGTTTGAGTAGCACTGGTGTATAAACTTATCACTGGCAATTGGACAATGGTTAAAAAAAGGCTAAACTGATGGATTTTGTGTTTGTGTGTGTTACTGTTATTATATGTGTGTGTGTGTATGTGTGTGTTGTTAAAGGGACAGTTCACCCAAAAAGATTTTTTTTTTCATTACAAACCAGCTTTCGAATGACGTGAGGGTGAGTAAATTATTACAGAATTAGGTCATTTTTGGGTGATTGATTCCCTTCATGCATGTGAAAAGACACTAAAGGTCCATGCATGACTGCTCACCTAGAGGCATGATAGAAATGTATTTGCCACGGAATTTGCTGTCGATGGTGATCTCCTGCCACAGGGTCCAGCCACGCTGTGATGTCACATGGTGGGCAGCTGCCGGGGGATGGTGACTTATCTGTGAGAGAAATCAAGCAAAAGAATGTGAGAAGGAGCAAATAAATATGTCGACCTAGCCTAACAACTAACAACACACTTGATCTAGTACTTAAACCCATGGTGTTGCTAGCGCCACTCTACTAGCTGAGCTACACATCTCATATAGTCTCAACAAGAAGCATCTATCCCCAAAGGTGAACATAGTGTATATATCTAAAAAGGGTAGAGAAATGGGTTCAGGGTTCAGACCTGCTCACAGATGGAGCGGTAGCCGTACTCCTCCAGGCGGTCCAGCTCATAGGTCTCACCCAGCAGAGGGTTGAAAGGTTTCCCCGTGCGGTGGACAGTGGTGGAGTAAGATGAGACTGAAAAAGCTGCCACCAGACACATCTGCTCCAGAGATGAATCACAGCGTGCCGCCCGGTCCAAGAGCTCGCTGTATTCCAGATCCTCCGTCAGGCGTTGTAGCATCGACAACGGCTCGTTGAAGTTCACCTGGGAACAGGAATTATGGAATGCTGGGAATGTAATCATCTAACACACAAGATACAGCACACATCTAAGATGTTCTCCTACTGGCATGGGAATCTTGGAGAGCTCCTTGCCGATGCAGTTCTTCATGATGCTCCACAGGTTGAGGGAATAGTTGGGCTTGTCTGGGATGCGACAGCGTCTGCCTCTGCGCAGGTATGTGCCAGAACTATCCTGTGAACACAAGGAAATCGTTATAATAGACATGTACACTAACTGACACACAGAAACACACCAGTGGGCTTCTATTAAATCCTTATTAATTGAGATGATTAATCTAGGTAGTGGGTTAATGGTTTCCCCAAGTTAATACAAGATTCATGTTCCAGTTGGTTCTGGAACATCATTCCTATCAGTCAACCAATCACAATTAAGGATTTGGTTGGGATTATGACTGACTGATAGATGTGTTGTTCCAGGACAAACAAAGAATGTTGAGCCAAGGACACATCATGTATGGCAATATCATGTTGTACAAACTCACATTGTCTTCCTGGCTCCAGTTACTGGATAAATTTCCACTTGTCACATTCTGAGTGCTGCTCAGGTGTCTGAGAGACACACACAAACATGTGCACGATAACATCATCTGCTTTTGGGCCCATTTACACCATGAAACTAGATAACTATAAAAATAACTACAACCAGAACTATATTAACAGTAAATGCTTCAGCTCTTTAAATATAAATGGATTTGATTGGCTGTCAATGTTTTATCATTCATCGTGTTATATTTAAAACAATTTTTAAAACTTCATCTATATAGTTATGTCCATAGCGTGAATGCTCCTTTACTGTAAACATACTGTACCCACGAACCACAGTAAGACCATTAATGAACTATTAGATTATCAGATAAGGTGTATATGAACCTGTGCTGTTGAATGCTCCTTTACTGTAAACATACTGTACCCACAAACCACAGTAAAATCATTAATGAACTATTAGATTATCAGATGAGGTGTATATGAACCTGTGCTGTTGAATGCTCCTTTACTGTAAACATACTGTATCCACGAACCACAGTAAGATCATTAATGAACTATCAGATTATCAGATGAACCTGTGCTGCAGGTGGTCGTCCACAGGCACTGTGATGAAGGCTGGAGAATCTTCCATGGCATCAAAGAACTCTATGTCATCATTTTCCTCACTGGATTCTCCTTCTGGTGTTATCTCTGAACCTTCTGAAGAATTATCACATGATCTGAGTCAATGCCTGAATTCACATCACATTCATCTGTCTGAGGGGGGCCGGACGTGCATGTGTTCTTACTGTTGTGTGTGCTGGGCGATTCTCTCCAGGCTCTTTCCAGGCTGTTGTGCTGTTTGGCTAGCTGCTCAATGGTCTCCTCCAGATGGTGGCGCTGTTCCCTCTCATACTGCAGTGCACGCTGCCACCGCCGGCTATGTGCGTCCGCTATATCCACAAAGTCTTGACAGGCCTGATTCAAAAAAACATTTTTGTTTGAGTGTTTTTTGTTTGAGAACTTTTTGGGTTAAAAATGACAAAGAAAATCAGTTGTTGAGCACGTGCTAACAGATTAGCGCTCAGAACGTACTTCTTACCTTATCCTGAGCAGAAACAGTATGTTTGTAATAAAGAGTTATAATTTGACCAATTTATGCCAATTTATTATGGATTACAAGTTATGGATTACGTCTTTAATATGCAGAGGCTATTAATAAAAACTCACATTGATCATAGCATTGGAGGTGATGCGGAAGAGAGTGGCTCGTTCGTTGACGGTCTTCAGTTTATCGGCACCGTCGGTGGGGGCGCGCAGATCCTCTAGTTCACTAAGGGAGCGCTGTAGGGCGGCACCATGCTTTCCAATTAGCTCGTTACAGGTGCTGAGGTCATCGAGTTTGCTGGCCAGTGTTTTGAGCGCCCCCTGGATCAGAGCACGATCAGGCTGGGCCAATGACCCTTCATCACCAGAGTCATCTACAGAAAAGTGAAGAGAGAAATAAAAGGGAAATAAGATTTTTTAATGGTAAAACATTTGGTAACATTTGGTACAAACGAAACATTTGGTAAAAAACATGGAAAATCAAATTTGATCTTTTGAAACTACTTGAAGGAATTGTAGCTTTTATTACCCACATTCTATGTCTATGGGAAAGATCAAACCCACAGATTGTTTGTAAGCACTGTTGCTCATTTAACATGTGAAGAGGGCATCTTAAAGGTACAGTAGCAAGAAACGGCCAATTTAAATCATAGAATCACAGAAAGGGTGGAACATGTTTTTGCTGGAAATTAAAATCTGGCTGAAAACAGATTTCCTTCAAACTTTAGTTTACAACCACAAACTCTGTTAAGTAAGTTCCACTAATTGCAGAATTTATCATAGGCTGTTGTGTTGCCATCAGAAAATTGCACATTTGCTGTATTGATTTACCGCAGTGCTGTAGGCAGGGCTAAAATAAGTTTATAAATAGCACGGATACAGTGCTGGAGGGGTGTGATGTAATGGCTGAGTTCTAATAGTGTCCTTTTGTGAAGGTCTTTTGAATTACAAGTACATTTTCCAGTGCTGCTTTAAATGGGTGCTGCAAAATGACCACAAGCATGGATGGAGAGATAGTGGCCATTAAAGAGAGAGAGAGAGAGGGATGGTATCCAAAGAAAAACAGTAAAAGAGATTCAGAATTGGCAATGCAAGATGTTATTAAAGATTTGAAGCAGATGATGGAATGATTGGGTGTGAATGACACTCGATGCACAATACACTGATTCCTAACCCATCCTATCCCTCATTCCTATCCCATTCAAACAGCGGATTTCTGTGAATGAACATGGTTACCATGGAAACATGGTCCCACGCAATTTGGAGGACGGCTATTTTTAGAAGCTGGGAAGAATGAAACAACGAAACAGGCTAATGCGTCTCGCCTTCATCTCCCTCACACCGCAACACGGCCGTCATTCACTGGCGGAGAGCAGGCGGCAAATTGACTCGTGTGTGACAAAAGACATTTTTTGGGAAATGCTCGAGTGTAGAAGCCTGAGGCAGCTACACAAAAAGACAAGCAGTTGCCACACTGTTCAATGTAAATCACAGTTAATCTGTATATCGGTGACAGGAGCTGATAACAGAAAGAGGGCAGGGGTGGAGCTTCAGGTAAAGCCTTGAGTTTTTAATAACCTCTTGACATCTGGACATGAGAAAATAATCGCATGACAGATGTGGACGTAAAAAACATCAGCTGACCTCGACTCTGGGGCTTTACTATAGCTCAAATTGAGATGCGGCGCTAGCAACGCCAAGGTCGTGGGTTTAGTTCCAGAGGAATGTACAGACAGATAAAATGTAAAACGTCTGAATGCGCTGTAAGCGACATAGGATAAAAGTGTCTGCCAAATGTCACATGAGTCGGCTGAAATTAATTATATTCAGTACAACAGCATGCTTGCAAGTGTGAAATTGCGTTTACACTGTGACAAGAGCTTTTCACACTAACAAAAACTTTATACTGGATAAACATTTACTGTACGATAAACAATGAAACGATCCAATGCTGTTGAAACACACTTGGCCGATCAAATGAAAGGAACTGTGGTATAAATATAGCTTATACATGAAGGTGATAAATGTCTGGTGATGCTTTTCTAAGCACAGATAAACAAAAATTTTCTACTTTTTCATATCGTGGGAGCAGAATATCCTGAAAGAGACTTGAGTTAGCAATCTGTCAGATTTTCCTAGCAACCACTTAGCATGCCTTGGCAACCACCTTGAAACTTCAGCTGCATAGCAACACTGGCTAATACTTTATTTTACAGTGTTTTTGTTACATTACACGTACATTGTTTAATAATAACATGAATTATATTATGAACCCTGTACATTGAATTAAAATAAATTGAATAAAATTTATACGATCAAATAATAACACAATGGTCTACATTATGTGAGTTGTATTGCTGGAACACACAGTAAACAAAGACGGAATAAACAGAAGACAAATTCATCAGCGGCAAAAATAAATATCCTCATTACATTCACACTGAACCGGTAACGTCAATCTCGTTCTGAGCTCTATCTAATCCAAAGCGTTTTAAGCCCATTTTAGGCAAAAGACTGCAATTTTGTACTTGCTGAGAAAACAATTGGGGGAAAGTGGATTAGCGGATCTCTAGAGAGCAGAATTACAGAGAACAGAGACGGAGCCCATCCCGGCTGCTTAGGAAGCCTGATGACCCAAATACAGACAAAACCTTTTGTGCTTCTCTATGTTGAGAAAACTTCTGTGCAAAACACAAGCCTGTGAAACGAAATAACCTTATATCTCATGCAAATGGCGTCATACAGATGGTGGATTAGATATTACAGTCATATTTCAAATCTGAGGGAGTCCTGGAGATGGAAAGAGAGGAAAGGGAAAAAATAAGAGAGAGAGAGAGAGAGAGAGAGAGAGAGGAACGGAGGCCTGCTCAACCTTAGTGGGTGTAAGAGAAACAGCACCAGCGCTGGGGAACCAATCAGAGATAATCTTCCACTGACCTGCTAAAGAATGACTCATCTGTGACTAACCACACCTATATACTAGCAGCACATCAGAAAACAAGTGAAAATGTGCGTAGGCATAAAATAAATGTGTATATAGAGAATTATGGGAGAGGATGGCTGTGTGGAGTGAAGGAGACAAAGAGAGGCAGACAAACACGGAACGGAAGAATGTCTAGAAGGATTATTGAGACTGTGCGACACTAAAGCTCAGTGTCTATCTGATAATCCAGTTTGATCAATTAGTCTGCTTAAAATGTACCGCAAATAATCTGATTAGCTATGAGTCGTGTTGTAGGTGCCTCACGCGCAACTGTAAAGGAATGAGGTTATAAGGGTATCTTAGGAAACCCCTGTTACCACATTGGGTGGATGAAGTAATACTAATTATTAGTGGTGCATTTCAGATCTTAATTTTCAACCACCAGCAATCACCCAGAACACCCTAGTAACCACATAGCAACCAGACACAGTAACCACTCGGAACATCCTAGCAACCACATATGAACACATCAAATTAGAGAACATCTTTGCAACCACAAAGCAATGGACTAAAAGCACTTAGAACCTAGCAAATGCATAGCAACACCCTGGCAACCACTCATAACACCCTAGAATTGTGGCAGGGGCAACCACCACTTACATGTTCTTCAAAAAAACAGTCACTTTTCCCAAATGCCTTTTATTATAAATACTGGTATATACAGTATTGGTATACAATGTTTGGGTTAGAAACTGCATCTGTACTATCTGTCTATTAACCCCAAAATCCCAGGAGAGATTCTTAGACAAGCTCTAAGCATTTAATGCATTTGGCTTATGGGAGGTGTTTTGTTTCTATAACATAGTGTTAGATTAAAAGTGTCTCACTCACATCGTGCATTATTGTACCACTAGTCCATTAGTTTCGGCCCCCTTGAGGGTTAAACTATGTATGTCTGTTTATCTACAGTAATTCTTCACTGTCATGTACACGCCTGCTTCTCAGGATTCCAGGTATGTGGTGTTCATCACGTACTAATGTACATATGTATGTCTTGTAAGATGAGTACCTACTAGGCAAAGGACCATATTAGGGGTTGTTATGTCTTAACAGTTGATGAATTGCTTATCACTGTCTCAAATATTTCATGTTTTGTCTTCATGTATATCAAAGAATAAACGAGTTTGAGTCGGATATAACACTGTCTCTTCTTTTTGCTCACTGGATTCAATATCTGAGTGTTCTTCTCTTACAACATCCACAGCCATAAGATTCAACTCATTCAGGGAAAAGAAAACCCAGATACAAGACTGTAATAATTCTTGCACATAGTGACTGAAAAAATAGGTTTCCACAACATGAAAAACAACTATAGAACTAACACTGCTAAAATTACAGCAGACATTGTCAGTTACTCTAGGATGTAAAACAAGCTGTCTTGAAAATTAAATATAGTACTACAATATACTTTCTTGTGAATATCACAATTTTCAATACGCCGTATGACACAGAAATAGAAGCAGACACATCCACATGTACAAAACTGGCACGTGGCCCTTTAAACTTGTTTTCCACCAAGACAAAAGACAAAACATGCTTTGGCACAAATCTTATTCAAACAGTTGTATACACAATTGTTCCTACCTTTTACTGCCTGGGTCTTATTGATGAGAAACACAGAGGTAAGTCCTACACAGCTGTAGGTGAAGATGATGCCAAAATGGTTTTGAATGAAAATGTAAAGCAGTGTTTCCTTTACGTCACATTCTTAGCCTCTCTCTCTCTCTCTCTCTTTCTCTCTCTCTCTCCGTATTTTTTTCTTACCCTCCCTCTTGTCCCTTTATACTCCTTCTTTATCCTGCACAGTGGGCGGAGCTAATGTGCTCGACACTTCATTCAGCTGCTGATGAAATCATCCGGAAAGGAAGGTGGGATTGGCAATACATAAATAATAATTTACGTAATAATAATACGTAATAATTTTAGAAATGTAAGAAATATGTACATGCAAGCCAATGTACATTCATTAGAATCTTCCCAGAAACACAAATGTTTTGATACATATAAAAATAAGGTCAACACAATGGTTTTGTACAGTTAAGGTATATAACATTTAAGACATATTAAGTAATATTTGAAGATAAGAATTATGTAAGGATCAGAAATCTGAAGCTGGGATTACCATCTCCCGAACAAACATAACACATAACACAAACCCAAGAAACACATTTAATGCAGCATATTTTTAAGTATATAACTATATAACTTTATGTTTGTACATTTATATGTATTTACAGACTAAAGTCTAAAAATAGCAGTCCAAAATTAATGACGATGCTACCCTCTGGTGGCACTTAGATGAAAAACGTCCTGCCTCAGATTACAAAAATCTATGAATCAATTGTAACATTTCTTTTCTTTAGCTGTTTATATTATGTTTCTATTCCAAACTGTAGACATAAAGATACAATTTAAATGATGATGCAAAAATGCTGAACGTTTAAAATAAAAAACACTGTCCAAAATCAGATATAAGACAATTTATACAAACCTGACAACTATATATTGTGACTCATTAAATGTGCAACAATAATATTATGCTTCATATAACTGTTGATACTCTGTTCATAACCTCTGCTTTACACTTTACACAACCTCAGATTAAACAGTTTGGCAAATCTGCAAATCTACGATTTATATGGAAATGCAATATCAGCACACACTGTACATTGTTTTGTGATGCACATACAGTATTCCATTCTGTTATATTTTGCACATTTTGATAAATGTAGCAGGTCACCCAGGTATGGCATGCATACAGAAACTTTGCATACTGTGCACAGTATACACACTATAGGATTAGTATGGCAGTATTCCACACATAGCCACAGATCTCACCTGAATGATGCATCATTTGAGTGGCATTTGCTTTAGCCTGTTGCAGAGCAGAAACCCATCGCTGACACTCCCCCTCTGAACTGGCCTTCAGGTGGTAGCTCCGCCCTCCACTTGTCAGAACAAAATGACAAGTATCGCCCACTTCTATGTGTACAGTTGCCACGGTAATTGTGCCACGGCAGGTGTGCGCCATTTCTGCCTGAGTCCTAAAGGGAAATTTACATATAAACAAACACATGCACACAGGTTAAAGGGGCAGCCAGCTGAAAGCAATTCCAGAATAAAGAGACACACCCAGATGCACTAATATGAAATATGTGATAAACTGAAATGATTTCTGTGATATAAACTGAAATGTGATTTCTGAAATATCTTTAACCTACCACTTCCTGGTCAACAGATAATAAACATTTTCTGCTTACAAATATTGAAAAAATAGTTAATTTAGTTGTAAAAAAGTTAATTTAGTTAGAGTAAATATTATGTTAAATTTAATTTGAGCAATTTTCTTTTCATTTGTTAATTGTATTACATCATAATACAATATTGGGATTATATTGGCCAGTGTCCAGCTTATTTTCTACATCAGCATTGCCATCAGCCATTAAAAAAGCCATATGGGTCAAGCACTAGATTCCACACAATCTGTGTGACGTTTTTAAACCCTGGACCACAGTATTGTAATGCATGCATGCTGTGAGTAATGAAATAACCGCAAGCTCTCTGAGTCAAGAGTGCTGAATCAGAGCATCATTAATATCAAATTCATACACAGTTACAGTAAAAAGGTACTGCAGTGGCGGGGCAACATTTACTGCAATACAGTAATCCAAGATATAGGTGTTTTCAAAAAAGTCTTTGATGCAAACAGAGCTTTTTCCTGCATCCACAAACAATTCTTCACTATTTGTAGGTCACTAATCAAATGCAAGCAAATTCTGTGATTTGTACAAAAGGTCAAATTCCCTCACTACCACTGGAACATTCTCAAATCATGCTGATAACAAGGACCCCCGGGTTTTTGCACAAATGTGTGGACTTCATGCCAGCTCGAGTGCATTAAAGCAAAATGGCAACATAAAAAATACTTAAAACATTTGAAATGTTTATTTTTAAATTATTGCTTATATTTGCATGTTAAAAATATATTGCGTAATAGGGAAAAAACTTTAAAAAATCGTGCTGCTCAGTTCGGCTGTTGCAAAATCACTGGTGAAACCATGATCTAGGCTAGATGCTTCAGATGTCCCCGTTACTAATTATAAAAAGCAGAGCCGTTGTTGCAACACAGAAAGCTAAGGCATTACTCAGTGCTATAACCATCAACCCCCCTTCCCCTATTATTCACAGAGCCCACTTGTGCCACATGGGCCGGAGGCCTATTAATTAAAACTTCTGAGGAACTCCGAGCCATAGAAACTCCTTGGCTGTCAAAGCCAAATGATTTATAGCGGATCTGGGTTGTAACCGGGTAACAGAAAAGTCAAAGCACATCACATGTTGTGACAGTCTAAAATAAATCGTAGTAACAAGTGATCGTACCTGTAGTATGACAGGAGGCCGTTGCTCAAAACGAACCAACGGCGCTGGTATCCCTTCAGGTAGTTGGTCCATTTAAAAAGCCATCCTTTATAAGTGTCCAGTCCGGGACACTGCCCACCTGAAGGAGACGGAAGTGTCCGCACCACCAGTTCGGTCATCTTAAACCGATTCTCTCTTAGCAGCTGCGGAGAAGGTATGATGATGTGTCGGTACTGCGGATTGCGCATCAAACACCTGCCTGCCCCCCTTCCATTAACCTTGCGCGTCCCTTCGCATGTACGCAACACGTTTAGGGCAGTCAAATCTGCGGCAACAGGGAGGAATCACTGATGGAGAGGCGGCGCTTCCCGAGATATGATGGAAGATTTATGGTACTGGGGGAAACACAGCGGGTGACGTAGATGCAATACGAACGCACAGATTGCTGAGAAGCTGCTACATGACGTAAAGACTTTAGTTAACGGATGCATATGCTTTTGAAACGAAAGCATGCATACACAGACAAAAATAACATGCACGCTGTTACCGATGTGAATTAGATTCTTAATCTTTAATTTGGTGCAGCAAGGAAATGCGGTATTTTTCCCGTCCTCAATACTTTAAACAGATGTCTTAAAAGCACTTTATTATATCATCCACAAGATGGCGCCATAATACACATTAACAAGGAACCGTTCCCTGATCGTATCATATCAACCCTTATGTAAAATGTTTTTAATCGTAATGTACAGCATTTTTGGTCTTTACGAGCGTAATAAACAGCCATTCATAGGTTTCGGTAAAACACAGCTTTATTGTGTAAGGTAACCTTCCACAGACACAAAAATACAACCTTAGAAGCACTATTAAAGCCATCATTTTCAAAACAATGTGTCAAAAATTCAAAAAACAAAAATGTTTAGTCATCTGTCTTATAACATGCTTTGGAGAGAAAGAAAGCCAGATGAGATAACAGTTTGTTTATTCAACAGCTGCACACAGGAATGCAGAGCAAAGCAAATGAGAAGTATCTGAATTTAAAAAATGTAATAGCACAAATACATATCTGACATGTCTGGCACACTGAACACCTGCATTTACAACATGTGCACATGATTTCACTGACAGCTCTTTAGCGGAACAGAAAGCAAAAAACAAGTTAAAAAAATAAAACATTCACTAACAGTAGGACTAACAGTAAAGCAGTAACACGTTCCATATTAACCATTTATAAATATGGAATTACAACTTTAAAATCATTTGAAAAACGAAAGAGGGGGATTACAGTAAGGGAGTCATTTTTCAATATGGTCTCTCTCTCCGGTCCTGGCGATGCTCTCCTCTGTGAAAAGAGAAGACTATGAATGACTGTTTTCCTAACAAACGACATTCACATCCCCAAGTACACAAGCATCTTAATACTCACTTCATGTCCATTTTACCAGGTGGACCCATTCCTCGCCCCCTCCGTCCCATGTCATCCATAGGAGGTCCACCACGACCCCTTCCACCAAATCCTCCTCTGTCCATGCCACGCCCTCCTCTGAAGCCTCCACGGTCCACACCTCTGCCCCCCCGGAAGCCTCCGGGCCCCCCCGGACCTCCTCGGTCCATACCACGGCCGCCACGCATACCACCTGGCCCACCGCGACCACGGTCACCCCCTGAACCCCAAGCAAAAGCTAATGAATACTAACTACAATCACAGGCTTCATAGACAAATATCTGAAGCAACTGTAAAGTTAAAACAGCGCTGTCCAAGGTCCTGAAACTTCATTTCCATTAATAATGTGATGCTTGAGATGGAGATGGAAAAAGATAGTAACCTGGAGGAGGGAAGGGTGGAGGTCCAAAGCCTTCAGGTCTGGGCGCCTTGCACTGGTTACACTCCATCCTCCAGGCAAAGTTCTGGTTTCCACATCCCCTAGAAAAACAAACATAACCATTAAACCAGAGCTTAACACATGGTTTACTAAGGTTATAACTCTACCACTGTCAAAATACATACGCATTAGGACACTGCCAGTCTCCTGCTCTCTGCTGCATGTTTCCTCCGGTTGGTCCCCCGCGGCCCATCCCTCTTGGGCCACCACGGGGCATGAACCCACCTCGATCACCACCTCTACCCATTCCACCACGCCCCATCATTCCTGCAGGAGAAGGTACAGCTCAATTATGATAAAATGATTATGATAAATGACAACTATGACATCATAGCTCACCTCCTCGCCCCATCATGCCACCTCGGTCTCCTCTCATGGGCATACCCCCACGCATCATTCCCATCATGGGCTTCCGGCGTGCCATGGATACTTTCAGTTTCTTGCCTTGGAACTCTTTGCCTGATGGGAACCATTTTGAAATAAGTTTGAGGCTTGCAATTATTGAACAAAGACTTTTAATGAAGTCTGAACATACCATCAAACCACTCGACTGCTGCCTTCGCAGATGGAGGCTCCTCGTAGGACAAAGTAGCATCACCTTTGGGTTTCCCAGTCTCCTTGTCTGTATATATGTTAATGGCAGGTAGACCTGTTCGTTTGTTTATCTATGAATGAAAATAACCATACACCCATTAAAAGACCATTCCTGACCATTTCTGTATTACATCACATACAGTAAAGCAGTGAGAAAAGAAATCTTAAGATGAATGTATAAACCTTCATAAATCATTTTTTTAACTCAAATACCCTTATAATTCCGCTGTGCTTGAAAAATTCCGCCATTTCCTCCAAGGTTGCGTTCTCAGTCAGTCCGGTGATGTAGATGGTGCTATTCTCAGAATCGTCTTGTTCCTCTGGCCGTCCTGCAGAGACACAACACACATGGTGTTGAGACACAACACACATGGTGTTGAGACACAAAAAGAGAGAATAAAACAAACTAAATTCCAAAGTCTAAACGTACCCATTTCACCATCTGGTCCCGATTTACATCAAGCAGGACGCCAGGGGAAAAAAGTGAGAGACAAGTTAGTGTGCCAGCTGGGTTTCTGAAGCACCTGACATCATCATGCTACCACTTCCTGGTAAAGACTGTCCCGGCACATTGTTCTGACCGTTCAAAGACAGAGACACAATACCATGGTGCTGCTGACCCGAGTGCTTATATTATTGTGGAAGAAGTTAACAAGAAAACTACTCAAAAACTACCTATTCAATTTTTGTTCCAGTGTGCCTTAAATAGAAAAACATTAATCAAAAACCCTTGAAAACCAAGGACCCAAATTGGACTCCATACCTTCATTAGTTCAAAAGTTGTAAACACTGAAATGATACGCTACAATGGCTGGGTTGGCCAGTTACCATTAACTCCTATGTGTCAAGAAAAGTAACCTGCATTCATCGGAGTCCATACTCAGGATTTTTAACCAATAAACATTTTTGAACCATTTCTATTCAACCATGTTGAAAACTCTTTAAAATTCTAGCCGGCAGTGTAGCTTTGCAAGATTTAAAACATTTCCCTTTAACAAAAACACCCACGAAAGGTGGAAAATTCTAGTGTATGGGCTAGTGATTCTCTTTAAACTTACCACCAGGCTTAATGAAGCCACATCTGTCTCCAGCGATGCTGGGGGGGAATAAGCGAAGATATGAAGGCGATTTCCCTTAAAACAGCCACTTCGGTACCACAAAAGGGGTAATGGGGGTATTGGCACAGTTCTAACTTATTAAACCCCCAACAAGTCACCCTTAACCCCCCCTTTTAAATACAATGTTTGAGATTAACACTCAGCTGGGGGTGCTGTAGTATTACAGTGTTACCATTGGACTGACTGGCTCGACAACTTAATCACATTAGTGGCTGAACAGTATTGGGGTTGTATATAGCAGAAATGAGGGATGACCTTTATTACCATTTCTAGGTGGAAAACCCCATTTATCTGTACACTTAAAGTGGAACTGAATTGTTTAGGATGCAGCCGTGCTACTGACTTTCCCCTCAATGAAACTGACTGATAACTCCATATTTAAAATATTTAAGAAATCACCCATATTAAGTATTAAACAAGCATTCCTGAACCTCAAACAGACGAGCAAAGTGCCAAGATAAAGGATTTGATTCCCTGGGACAAAACGCATTAAATGTAATGCGAGTCTCTTTGAATATCTCCAAGCGCATAAATGTAAATATAAGGACACGACCTTGGTAGCACCGTGTCAAAAGTAGCATGTTTGTGGCTGCATCTGAAACAATCTGCTTACACAAATCTGGTACATGCACTTTAGTCAAAAAAAAAAGCAAAGCAAGTTAACCATTAACACCATTTTTGTCTTTACAGAAATGCTTATGAAAATTACACAAAGCAAAAAGACTATCAAAATGTTGGAATAGGCTTATAATAATACAATTTTTTTCATTCCTGTAGGAAAACACAATTGGAACCCTTCTTCGCTTTAAATGTTGACACCACCAACTTTAAGTCCCATTTCAAAAGGCTGCCGGCCCAGACTCAGAACTGAGTAGTGGTACTGTAAAAGTATAGATGTGTTTACATGGCTCTCACTTTGTTACCTGTAGCGTATAAATGCGACAAAGCATGTTAAAGAAAAAGTTTCAGAATTCACAAGACAATTGCAATTTAAATTTATGCCACAGTTAAAGAAAACATACGCCTTTACTGGGAAGGAGGGAAAATGAATGCAGCGCATTTTTATGGTTTGGCACATAAACTTAAACCAATATAGTCTAGTTTAAAAGTTCTCATTCTAAAATAGTAAACAAATTTTTCTTATTTTAAAATGAAACCTGTGTGGGAAATGCAAAAGATGACAATAAAGAGCACAAAGACATTGTAAAGTTTGTTTTGTTTGGAGCATCACTGCATTCACTTTCAAATTTAACTTCCTGCCTCTGGCAGCTTGACAAGTCTTTGGGAACCAATATGATTAATTATAATATAAGGGTTAATTTTGTTGCAAACCCATTAGACTCATTTTAAACTCTTTGCACAAAATATTTATGCTAGATGGTAGTTGTGTTACTGTTACCCAGTTTTACACCTTTATCTAAATATACCCAAACAAATTTAAAATGAACTCTGTACCCGCAAATCTGTGATCTGCAGGCAGTTCCCATCTGAAATAAGCAAATACTTTTTAGATTTATCCTAAAGGATAATATTTACTGATGGTCTTTCTCAGACCGGCTGAAGCACAGCTCTTCTGAATTATGCATGCATGTTTTTTTTTTATCGTTTCCTGTTAACATCTGATTGTGTTAATAAAAGGGACTTGCTTTAGATTAGAATCTTTAAAATGTAATGAATTAAGAGGAAAGCTTTAAATGACAGAAATGTAATTTGTTTTTCCCAAAGCATGTTCTCAGTCATCTTACCTTAGGCCATAATGAGGCAAAGCTGAGAGCCGCAGGATTTTAGGAAAACTGTTAGTTTTAACTGCAGATATTGTCCTGACCCATCAACGAAACAGCTGTGTAACAGCACTATTCATAAACTTGTCCAAGCTAAATAACATTTTCTAGTTTTAGTCATAATGTGATTTGAAAAACACTGTGCTGACATACCAATAACCATTTCCAAACTACAGAACAAGATGTTACTTTTCTATACAAATGTTGATCACACCCCACAGCTCTCAGCTCTGTATGGCCTCTACCAGCTCCTGTCAGAAGGAAAAACAAATGATGAGGTAAGACTGCACAAACGAGCACTTACCCCATGCCTCCTCGGTTCATGCCCCCTCTCATGCCACCACCTCCACGCATCATCCCCCGGTCAAACCCACCCCGGCCACGCCCGCGGCTCTCCCCCCCTCCCATGCCTCGGCCCTCTCCAGGGCCCCCATATCCTCCAGACTCAGGGCCCGAGTAGCTGCCTCCGCCCACACCGTTCTGATGGTCCTGTCGGTAATTACCTGCAAGGAGAAATCAATTAGCACGTTTGCCTCTTCAAACTTACTGACACGGCCACAACCAACAAAAAAATCTGATTTGCTCCAGTACAGAAGACTTACTGTACTGGCTGGCTGGTTTGTAATCTGACTGGCCATAGCCAGTGCTGCCCTGCTGTCCGTATTGGCTAGCAGGGGGTTGTCCATAGGAACCAGTGGGTGGAGGATAGCTGGAGGGTGGAGCCTGCTGCTGCTGCTGGGGAGGAGTTTGTTGATACCCTCCCTGCTGGCTGTAGGAGCTCTGCTGTCCATATCCACTTTGCTGGCCCTGATATCCTCCCGGTTGCTGCTGCGGAGTATAGGAGCTTTGCTGGGGCTGCTGGGAATAAGAGTTCTGCTCATATCCAGACGGCTGCTGGCTGCCAGAACTGTAAGTGCTGACAAAGAAAAAGGCTGATTACTACACACATAATAATTTTGAGTTTAAATTAAAATGAGTTTAATTTGAATTCTTCTTCAACATATTTTTTCCATGTATATTCTTGACCATCTTTATTTAGATGGCTCCGATGTATTGCAGCTGGATTAAACTTTGCTGGAAGGCGCCCTACGGAAGCGGGTTTGATACCTCTGGTACAGATCTTGTGATTATGATCAACTCTAGCCTGACAAAAAAGATACCTGGGAGGCGCAGCTGAAGCAGGCTGTTGTCCATATCCAGAATATGCAGACTGGGCACTGTAGCTGGCCTGCCCACCATATGAGGTCTGGCTGCTGGTGGTGGATGAGGCAGCAGCTGTGGAGGAATCATAACTACTAGTTCCATAACCCTGCACAGGCTGACTGTAACTCTGGGCCGTAGCTGGAGTAGCACTATAACCACCTATAGAGGATATAAGTTTAAATGTTATTGAATAAGCATGCAGTTTAGAGAAATTGTAGATGACTTACAGTGGGGAACTACTATTTGGCCTTAGCTTTTTAAAACACAAGATAATCAAAGCACCAAAAAACAGAACACACACCACTGGCTGGTGGCTGTTGCCCATATGATGATCCATAGGCCTGCTGCCCATAATTACTGGAGGTGCCAGCAGTCTGAGAGTAGGTCGAGTCTGCTGGTTGGCTGTATGATCCATAGCCTTGCTGTTGACCATATGATTGCTACACAAAAACAAGGACCATTTTGTAACTCATCTACACCAGGTACAGAGGTATAGCATCTTAAACAGCTTTTGTGGTACCCAGACAAAAAAAAACATGATAGAATTTAAGGTGTTTATTTACCTGGGTGTTCTGTCCATAACCCTGTGAGGGCTGGGCCGTGTAGGAGCTGTACCTGATTGTTAACAAAAGATGAAAGATTATTAATTACTTTATCAATTCATAACTGACAAGTGAGACATAATGAAACTGTTATACATTGTCAAACGATGTACATACCCCTGCTGGCCTCCAGCCTGGCTGTAGGTATTGTAATCTGTGGGGGAAAACGATGATTATAAGCATTAAACGATTATAAGACGATTATAAGCATTAAAAAGCATACCCAATACTTGTGTATTGGGTTACAGAAATAACAAACATTCAGGTAACAAATGGTGCTTATCACGAATCATGCAAAACATAAGAACAGTTTACCAGCTAATATAAATGGCCTAAACAATGAACGAGATTTAAACCCAATTTAAACTATACAGATCTCGCAAAAGTGAACAGGTTTCAATCCATCCGATACACAAATGCGCTCGAAATGGGGGAAAAGTGAACGGGGGTTGGTTCATTGTTTTCACATTTTAAAGCAGATTATTCCGTGCTTACACTGTAATAGTAATAAATGATTATTTTAGTAAAATCACATACTGTTACAGACTAACGAGCTAACCATAATTAACCCGCATCTCTACCACAGCGCAACGTTGCCAAGCAACATACCGGTACTTGTAAACTGGTGCTTTGAAATAAAGCAGTTGGGTATAAAATAATAAACGATATTTAAGTAGTATTCGCTAATGAAATTGTTTGGACATGTTCGTAAAACGTAAAATGCCGCAGTTTTTCAACCCCTCCCCCATTTCACCATGCAGGCAGACAGAACCGGCTAGCGTTACCACCCGAAGTCCCCGGGTGAACATGATAAATGTAAATTCTAGCGGTCCACCAAATATTATATCACACCGAGACACATATTACGTTTGTTAACACTATTTACATTTACACTTATATTTTTACAAAAACTAAAAGGTCATCTAATGGCACAAAAGATTTTATAAATCTCTTACCTGCAGCAGACGCCATTTCGTGTGCCTTCTGTTCAGTGTACTGCGCACGCGTGAATGACACACTTTGGACGCTACCATTGTAACTTGCAGGGGTTTAAATGTATTGTATGCCTACTGTGTTCGCGATAAATGCTGTCAAATGGAACATGCGGATAAAGGTCTTTGGTGCAGACAAGCATATTGTAAAATATTACATTTAAACGCTGAAATTTAATACGACGATCGGCTCAGTTGATTCGTCCTGAGTCTAAGGAATGACCTACTTTAAAGACCATTTAAACAAATAAATCCTGCAAATACTAGAAATGTCTTTAAAAGATCTGAGACAAATATTGCATTATTAAACCATATCACCATAAGCATCACTCGTTTGTACCATTTGTATAAAAATGGTTTGTTTATAAGTGATTGAAACACATGTACAAGAGTAAATGTACAGGAGTTTTAATGAAACATCAAACAAAATTATATTCCCTTGTGTTCAACAAGGCAGCATTTTTTGTTTGCCAGTTTTTAAACCATAAGCAAATGCATTTTAAAACAGAAATTTAAAATATGTATGAACATATTTTGAAAGATATTCCTTCAAACACACAAATGTTATAAAACTAATGCTACCCTGGAAACTGCTTACAGTACAATTTTGTTACTTGAAAATTATATTTGGCATTTGGCATTGTTCATCACACAGTGTAGCCTTGCCTACACCATGAATTACCTGCAAACATTTTCTACGCGTCAGATCTATAGAGAATCTAGCTAAGCAGGCCAAAGTACATTTCAGTGTACAAAACTGTATATTGAAAAATAGTTATGGCACTTTGAAAATCGATATGACAGCAAATGCTTATGAAGGTGAAGTACCAAATACAAGTCATATCTCTTAAGATAAATAGATTAACAGGACTTTGTTGACAAACACCCCTAACAGCACATGGTAAATCGCTGCTGATAATCCGCACCAGAAACATCTGATATGGATGGGTAAAAAATTGGGCTGTCACGTCAGCCTACTGATCCAGCCATGACATTTGCAGAGCAACGGAGAGCAGCGCTGGAAATGCAAGATTTTGCTCTTTGAATTGTTGGGTTTTTGTCCAGTGCCCTAATGTCACGGGTTCATAGTGTTCTGTAGCCAAAGTTTCACACAGGTTAGAGTAACCCATCCTGCTCAAAGACAGAGGGTAACAGGGAAAAGTCAAAGGGGGCAAATTTGACTCCTGTTCCACTGTAGAATTTGTTCTGAAATTCCACCCTGCAAAAACAGAAAAATAACTGAAACTGAAGGGCATAAATTGTGGATTAATTAGAGGGGGGAGAAAAAAAAGATGAAAAACTGGTTTATTCATAATGCATTAGAATCCTATAAATGCACCTATAGAGACAACTTTGTTCATTTGAGAGAAATGTCAACTCTAAACAACAATTGCAACCTATTTACTGTACTTATATAAATTGACAATATTCAAAATGAAACACAATATACATCTAAATTAAAGGCGTCAAAAACTAAACAAATCTGCCCATGTTTGCGCTTGTGTGCTCACCAGTGAAGTCGCAGAGCGTGTAGAAAAGCTGACAGACCCTCCATGACAAGCAGAATGGAGACTGTGAGTAGGGCGAAGATACTAAACACGGGCACAAGAAGAAGCACGCCCAGTTTAGAGCTCACCCTCAGTCCCAGACGCATCACCATCGCCCACAACACCTCCGACAGCTCTGAGAAACACATACACGAGTCTATATGCAAAAAGAGCTCAGAAAAGTCTTCAATATGCCTATAATGCAGTACGTAGGCACAATGGGGTTTAAAAGTGTTTCAGTTTGTTTTTGTATGTGTAAGCAGACACTCACGGGCGTGGGCGAGGCTCAGAGCCCACAAACGCAGATAGGAGGCTGTGTTAGAGATGCACCCCAAACAGAACTCAATGGTGTGAATGGCTTGATGGAGGAAAACATCCCCAAAATGAAACTACAAGAGAACAATGTGGGAGAGTCACTTAGGAATATGCTTTCTTTCAATGAAGGTACTCTGTTATAATGACTGGATACAGAGGGCTTGTGTTAGTGATGAAAATGGTTTGACTGTAACCTCCTGAGGTGCTTCTGAGTCACTCAGTCCCTCTTCTTCATCATGAACTACAGATGAAGACAGATCTTCCTCACTCACACGCCGAACTCTCTCGTAGCCCTGCACACACAGAGCGATATGATATTACATCTTGCTAAATAATAATTTAGACTTGGAAAAAAGTTTTAGGATTTTAAACCATTTTAAACAAATAACGTTGCACACAGCAGCAAACTAATTATTGTAATTTCTTTAAACTGTTAAAAGGTTATGCTGATATTATAATTTGTAATAAAACATTTATATTAAATTAGAGGAACATTATTTCCATCAAAATTAAGCACATTTCCCCTTTATCAAATTCTTCTTATTGCATAATGACATTTTATACTAATTAAATAATGTTACAATTCAAAAAATCTTTATGGTCCTATAAAAACAGCCTTTATTTTTGGGTAAAATATAATTCAGGCACATCAACAGTCACCTATTCGTCTGATTATCGAAGCAGTAAAACCAAATACACACAGTGTTGGGTGTAATATTATGACATCAGATACAAACACATACATACACAAAAAAACAGACAGACCCTGTGGACCCCCAGGCTCTTCCCACCATGATGCAGCCAGTAAAGGTAAAGAGGTTTCCCCAGTAACAGCACTGGAACCGACAGCAGAGCCACCACCATGAGAAACACCTGTAGCCCCATCTGTTACAGCAAAATTAACACACAGCCATCAGGCAGACCGAATGATGCACTCACACATGTGCACATACACAAACACATACACACACCTGCCCAGGGTACAGGGGCGTGGTGGCGTTCCCTTGCATTAGGAACATGTTGATAAAGTGGATGAGAATGCTGGGAGCCAGGCGGGAATCTTTTGCAGAGAATGCCAGCCATTTGTAGAAGATCATGAAGACCAAGTATCCAAAGAGACAAAGCAGAAAAAGCAGCTCGGGTAGAAAGAGAAGATAGATCTTAAACTTCTGTCTGAAATGCCTGTAGATACAGAGAGAGGAAAGAAGTGGAGAGGCTGAGCCTTAATATAGAAAGTACTTCTACAGTCTGTCTAGAATTTTGATCTGTCTGAAGCTATTTTAATAACATTTTTCAATATTTTCAATAACATTTAAAACTATTCGGTTTGTTAATTACAGTAGTCAGAAATCATAAAACAATAAAGTATATCAGGTACATCAAGTTCAAATGTCTTTGTTAAAACAGCAGATGGTTACTGTTAAAACATTTCTTGTTTTCTTTTAAAATATGAAAGCACTAAAAAAGAACAGAACAAAATATTAACGTTTTGAACTTACACTAGTGTGTAGTGTTGCTGTTTGAGCATAAAACAATGTCAAAGTTACAACACTCAAGGGAAGAAATTCTCTTTAACTGAAATCGTTTTTTAAAGATTATAGTAAACATGTGGATGGAAAATGTCAATTTCCCAAAAACATAATTAAGACTTAAGACTAAGAAACTCATAATAAGACCCCTTTGAGGGCTACAAACAGCAAATCAGGCACAAAATTTTAAGAAACAAAAATTCAAAATGTGAACTTTGAACTCTCTATGGGTACTACATTAGTGGTAACCAATTTGGCTCAAGGTAAGCGATACAGTTTGTGTGTTTTCTAGCAATCCAATTCAAAACCTTGTATTGTTAGCAATCTCTCACTCACAAGTGGTTGAAGACACTGAGCACCACCCCAAAGCTCATGTGGATGACTCCGATGATCACAGACATTTTCATCTTGTAGGAGTTGAGGAAAGTCAGGCGATTCACGGCCATGTTCCAGATCTACGGGCCAAACGACCACAACAAATTAGAGCTCTGTTAATGACATTAGTGAATCACTCTGAGCCTCACTGTCGTCTTTCAGGATGTGGCTGCCATCCACAGAAGTGTGTTTTTTGAATCTTGAGAGAGTGTGTACTCACTGGATCAATGCCTAATGGATAAGGTCCAGAAAAAACGCCAGAAACATTTGGATCCAAGGTTAGTAAAGCATTTGATTGTAGAGTATCATTTCTGAGCCAGAAAAAAAGAGACTATTTTGAAACCTTTACTAAAACACATGTAAAAATAGAGCAGAATTACACAGGCGTGCTTTCCAAATAAACAACATATTTTATAATAAATTTGTGTGTTTTATGTCTTACGACCACTGCTGCTCTGTAAACATGGCCTTGACGCTCCAGGAGGAGCCAAAGATGTTGAGGGATTTGGAGAAACAGTCGTTGTAAATGAGTCCTGTGTATATGGAGAACAGTCCCATCATCAGCATGATGTACCGCCCATCAAAAAAGGTCCTCCAGATCTGAACAAGGACAAAACACCATTCGAACATTAACCAGAGTTACTGTAAAATGCACTTTATGACTTAATTCTCGACAAATACTTTATGGTTGATTACTTGATTCCTCTGACCTCATTTCCTGGTCGTCTCTGTGTATGGGCCTTCTCAGTCACCACCATCCACAAAGCAAAGAGTGTCATGACTGCACCATGACCAAGATCTCCAAACATCACCGCAAACAGGAAGGGAAAGGTGATAACAGTAAAAGGAGCTGTGGTATAAAGACAGTCATTTATTAAATCACACTGTTTCCCATTAAATACAGTTTAACATTAACAACAATAATTTAGTTTTGTATTTCTTTATGCAAGACTTTTCATTTACTTATATACTATAAAACCAAGAATAAATATAACAGTCACCCGGGCTGGCCTCTCTATAGTCACCCACTCCATAAGCTTCCACTATACTCTGGAAACCGGAAGTGAACTTGTTGCTCCTCAGAAGAGTTGGTGGGGTGTCGTTGCTAGGGATACGGTTTACGAAGGATGGGACGGTCGCATCACCTTTTCTCTATCAAGGAAGTTAATAGAGACCGCTGTTACAGCACTTATCTGTCTAGACAGCACAATAAAACAAATGTTTTACATTTTTTTCTTTTATTGCCAGTCTATAATCAGTAAACAAGATAATAATCGTTTACATTTCAAAATATTGTAAAACAATTTGTTGAACAAACATATTAACAAATTAAAAAATAACCTGACAAAAAATAAATAATAAAAACTGTATTTAGATGCTTCTTGTACTAAATTTGTACCTCACTAAGATTTATCAATTATAATAAATTATAAATTATCATGACGCATACTTACAGAGCCTTCCTCTAGCGCCCTCCTGAGGTTAGTCAGGTCACTAACCGGGCACCACACTTCAGCGATTAGACACTTGTTGGTGACATCAAAGCTGCAGAGGTTGAGGATGTGATAAATGGCTTTCATCTTCTTAACTTGCAACACCCAAGAATGTGCTGACTCGGAAGCCTTATGCAAGACTTGCTTCAAGTAATCGTCCGTGCGGTGCAAAACCTAATGCGCAAAGATCGTTTATTAATGCTTTAACATAGGCCAGAATAATTGCGGCAATACTCTCGTGACTGCGCTATTATTAGAAATATTTTACAGAGGACTGAACAATAACAACATCCAGTAATCTAATCCTCTAAGGAGAAACTAAAGAAGGAAGACACGTACATTTTGTAAGTCTTGAATACGTGTGCGCAGATTGTCCATTACATCGGCTCGCTCCTCGTCGGTTTCAGGGTGTGGGTAGAGATGACAGTGGTAACTAGTTAGAAAGCATGAATACATATTTTGTAATGACCACAGAAAGACGAAAACGTCACGTAAGGCGTTCAAAAACAGCCAGAGAGAACTTTAATTTGTTTGCCATTTCATGTTATTTGCATTTGTATTTGTACTTTGTTATTTTGGTGTAAGTATGCATTAAATATTTGTATGTTTCCTGCATAATAAGCATTGTTAAAAAACAAACAAACAACAGAAGGGAACACAACACGGAGGTCTCCAGAACTTTGCCCACTGTGTTTTACAGACAAATCTCTTTGTGGATATAACAGATAAACAGGGAGAGTCCTAAAACGAATGGACTCATCTACTTGTTACACATTTTTAGCTAACCTTGAAAGCCCCTAAAACAGTAGCTCTGTCCACAGGTCTATACAAATCAGGCTGTATGTTTACAGTCTATGCGTAATTTACAAACAACTTGGCAGACAGATAGAAGTATGTGTATAAGATAATAAACCAGAGGAAACACAAGAACATGTACTGTATAAACAGCCTAAAAAAGGTAAACTAAGAAGAATTACTTTTGAAAAAATAGGTAAAGTCTGCCACCAAGACCTCAACTTACCAGTCACAAATTTTTTGAACCTTCTGTCCAATCTGATCACCCCAAAAGGAGATGAGGAACACTACATTCTTATTAATCTCACCCTGCCGCACACAAACACAAGACAGAATCACCATAAATAAACTGCATAAGCACCCTGAATATATTAGCACGCTCAAGCTGCAGCAGACGCATTATTAACACGCCATCTGAAACTGAGAAACAGAAGCATGTTTGCAACATGCAGCATATTCTGTTAAACCAAATCATTTGAATGTGACCACAGTCATTCAAAATCTCTTTGATGGAGGATACAGGATTTCAGCCTTCTAGTTTTGGAGGAGTTTGCATACTGTGTCGAGATCAGCCAGACTCTCATCCACCTCTGCGTAGCTGAGGATGGTGTAACCTTTACAGACTCGCCAAAGCATGCGCTCGAACGCCTCCACCTTTACCCGCTGAATCAGCCCTGAGATAAACCTGCAGTGCACAGTGACAGAATCACACACACATAACACTCACACAACCTGTGTCACATGATGCAAATTCAACAATAAGGATTTGTTTTTCTGCTTCACAGGTTAATATTTTAGTTTTTTATAAAATAAAAAAGTTCTATCAATATATTTTATGTATGCAGTAATTTTTTAGATTTAATTGAAATTCACAACATTTTTTTAAATGTACATTTAAATTCAGTTTTTTAACAAATAAAACGCATTTACTACAAATGCATTTTTAACTTTCAATAATAGCAAGAAACTATATATCTATAATGTAAAATAAAATTCGTACATGTTTGCTAAAAAATTATGGCATATGATGCAAACAAACATCACTGATAAATATGATGCTTCCAAACCTATTAAAAATAATTTTCACAATTATGACAGTTTTTCAGTCTATGTCATCCAGCTACACTGCAAGAAATGTTTCGCTAGGGAATCTAAAACATGTATTACGTGCCAAAAATATTATTTAATGACTGAAGCAGCCTTATTACACTATATTACGGCAAGGAGTCAAGCTTTGCGGATGCTGTTGTTACTACACCATCTGGCAAACTGGATCCATATTGGGGTGTGTCTCTTTTGTCATAAAGACACAATGATCAGTCTAACAGATCTAAGATCTGCTCGGTATGATGCTGTTTAGTCTGAGAGGCTGTGAGAGAGTGTGCGAGTGTGTGTGACTCACCCGAGTTTGGCACCCAGCCTCTGCATACTGGTGCAGCCTGTCACTGATTCAGTCTCCAGAGAGGGGAACTCCTCATACTGGGGGCCCAGGGCTTCATGCTGTACATACATTCATTAGGATTAACAAACATGGGAGGGCTAAATAATAATTATCTTCTTCAAACAGAAAGTTTAATTCAGTACTACTTGGTATAATATTTTACATTAGAGACATTTGACAAATTTTAATGACATTCATGCTGATCTGAGGAAATATTTCTTTAAAGCTGCAATCCATAACTGAATTTTAGTTCAGAATAAACAAAAATCAGTTATTGAGCAAGTACAGGACAAATCAGTATTCACGATGAAAACAATCTCCTTACCATACCCTGATTCCCAAAGGTAAGTTTATGTATATTAAATAGCATTTGTAGTTTGTAATTATGATGTGATGTGCTTTCAGGCTTTGAACAGAATAAAGTAAATGGGTTAGGCAATTTCATTCTCTTTCTTCCTGACAAAAGCAGGAAGCTTTATTTGGACGAATGCAAAAAATTAAAGGGCAAAGAATACTGTTTTTATTATATTTGCAATCCTTTGATACTTGAAAAGTACCATATCATCTTGTGCAATCCTGATCTGAAACATAACAATGTAACATATTTTTAAAGTTTAAATTTATTAAAAAAAGTTAAAATCCAAATATAAAAAATATAACATAACTAATTTATTCTCAAATATGTTTTACCTATAATGAATATCAATTATAATCAACAGACTGTATCAAAATTATGACATTGTTGTATGACTTTGATCAAGATTGGACATACCAATCACCATTATACTTATAAACAAAAGTGATGGGACACAAACTATAACATATTTGTGAAAAATGCTGAATAAGCGAAGAAGCAGCTTGTGCAAGCATAAACTCGTCAACACCCACCCTGGAACGGCTGTGCATGAAGGTGCGAGTGATTCTCAGCATGTGTGTGTACTCGATCAGTTCTAAGAGGTTCCTCTGGAGCTTCTCTTTATTCTTGGCGACCTCGCTCAGCTCCACCTCCAGCCTCTGCAGTTGCTCCTGTCAACATGGAACGATCCCGCATCAATTATATTTAAACATATCACTTACCCATTCAATATTTATAAACATAACAAACACGGTGCTTCTGAAACAACAGATTAATAAAACCCGTCATATGTTTTACATAATTACTTTAAACAATGCTTAAAAGGCTTAATGGCAAAATATCATAATAGTCATTATCATAAAAAACAACATAAAGCTACATGTGACAAATCTGAGACCCACAATCAATTTTTTCACTTCACTGTACACAATCAGTCACTCTAGGCAACTTGACATGGTCAATTAACCAGTGCTGGATATTGAAGCTCAGTCCTAAAGCTCTCATATAAAATCAATCAGCCCAAACCACTGAGCGACCATTATGCCTAAAATATACCTACAGTAATTGAATGCAATTGCAATAGAGAGAATTTTTACCTCCCTTTGGGTAATATAATCCTAAATAGCCTTTTCCATACAAACAACTTTAATAACAACTTTAATTTACATTTACATTACATTTATGCCTTTGGCACATTTAAGTTATACATTTGTCAGTACGTGTGCTCCCTGGAAATTTTGCCACAACCTTTGCACTGCTAACGCACTGTTCTATTTCTATCAACCGAGCTACACTCTTTGTGTTTAATAAGTGTTTAATATTTAATTATAGTGTTACTTTTATTATTATTTCTCCAAGCACAACTTCATGTAGCAAAAGTAACTACAATAACAAAGACATGCTTTTAAATTCACAGCATATATTATTAGGAGTAAAACATTTTGTTAAGATTTGCACAGCCCGCCCTCAAGTCTCACTGACTTTCAGGTCACTAGATATATCTTGACTCTCTATCATTTACTAGTTTTATCATCAGTTTGGCAAAAATCATAAATCTTATAACTTATTAAAGCACATCTCTCATCAGCTAACTGCGTGATTTGAGGTACAAAGTTTAATACAGTTGTGGGTTTGATCAAATCCTTTACCAAGTAAGGCAATAGTAACAGTGATGCCTGTGATGGCAAGTATCAGTAATAATTTGTTGTTAATATGTTAAATAATATGTAAACATGTTGTTAATATGCATAATTTAGACCAGAGACAGTGTTAATGGGAGCTATAAAAGGTTTGTCTGACACATTCACAGTGTTAACCAAGGTGTCCAATAATCTGTGTATAAAGCTCTTACCATGATCTCCAAGACATTTTTGGGTGCAGGGGCAGCAGGAAGAACTTCGGCCCCTGGCACTGCAATATTAGCCTTCCTAATTTCCCTTAGCAGGTATCCTGTAAGTAATACATAGTTCATATACTGTTTATATACAAGAACGTATACTGTTACAATGAAAGGATTTTGTGAGATGTACACACATAAACATTTACTAGTTTTTTATAGAAGAGAGCTACATCAGAAGAGCTAAATTATCAAAGAGCTAAATATCAAAGCCTGTTCTTCTACACAAAATAGTACTTAGCCTAAAAGCTGAAGATATTTTTCTGTTGTATGTCTGTCTGTTGTGTTGCTCACAACATAGCTGCATTGTTACGGTGCTATTTGTATCTTAATTATAAAATTCTGTTTTTTTTTCAATTCACCTTTAAAGTTTAAATAGATTAAATTTATTCAACATCCTGATAAAAATGGTTTGATCATTTTATTGACAGGGTTTAGGTCTGGTTTGCTGGTTTTAAATAGCTGTTGCCACCTGTGATCTGGCCAGGCTTGGAAACCAGTTAAGACCAGCAATCCAGTTTAGGCTGGATTTCAGCTTTCTTAAGAAAACTAAAAGCAATAGTCATAGCAGCCTATTAGTGCTACTGCTGGATTTCAATGTTACCATTCAAAGATTCTCAGCATTTGAGCTTCAGACTTATTAAAAATCAACATGTTTAGTAAAGATCCCTTACCCAGAATCCTCTCCATCTCCTCACATCTCTTGATCTCACTGACAAAGCGGCGCTGGAAGGAGCTGACGCTGGGGTTGAGCTGAAACAGGTCGTCACTTTATAATTAATCTCATGTCTTTGAGATATAGACATGTTACAATCTAAAAATAGTGGTAATATTTCAGAATATCGCCATTGGCTGATAAACGTGATCACTTGGCCAATGAACAGACATTTTTAATCTGTGTCAGTTTAAAAATCTTCTGACGGATTTTATTTTCAGGTACATGTTGTGTCTTTTCTCAACACAACCCAATTCTATATCTCACTCACAGTAGCCAAAGCCGGCTTATATTAAAGGGTTAATTACTGACAAACTGCCCCCGGCAGAATAGAAAACACAGGCTTTTAACCGGACTTGCTCTATTTTTTAGCGATTAATTGATCCAACTCATCAGCTATAACCGGGAACATTACCCTGGTCTGCGCACTTTAACTGCTGTCTAAATAGGCCAGAATATACGCACCCAATATGCAATTCAAAGCTTTTATGTGCTATTCATTTAAGCAGCAAATGAATGACTTGTGAGTTATTGCATCTTATGGTCTAATATTCTAACTGTTAAATGCAAGCTGTCTTAAAGCCTACCGTGCTACCTAAACAGCATTCTGGGGCGTCACGTGCATGCTGCACTGCTGATTCGCAACGCGTCTATGATGCCCCAAATATGCTTTCTGTGTAGACAGCACGGTTGGTTTTCGACACCGCCAAATGCATTGAAACTTACATCTCGAAATTCGACCAGTCCCATTTCTCCCAGCTCGCTGATGCAGTCGTATGCCGAACCGGACTGCAAGAACAGCTGCGCCAAGCACATCTCCTCACTCCGAAAGCCTGAGCCCATTTTATCTGTCCGCTCTTCCACCTTGATCACACAATCCTCGTCTGGCCTTTGCAATTCAGTTTGACACTGCTTACTCGTCCGTGCTGAAGTTTATTATAGAAACAGCAATCTCAGTGCATTAGCTGTGAAATTGACTTGCAAGACGTGTTTCCTGAATTATTCAAATGTCTAAATAAATGTCTCATTGTGCATTCAATTGCTCCGAAAATTATTAAACTATTATTAATATTTTTAGCAATACACTATGTATGTCGGCATTAAATGTTCTGCGAATGATAAGGACCGCAAACTGAAGACTGCACATTAAAGATGCGATATTCATTGAGTATCTTACCTAGCGGACAGGACAATAATAATCGATATGCGTCGGTACCTTTAATTGCCGTTTTAGCATTGGAACGACAGAAATAGCACTGAGATTAAAGCCGACAGAAACCGCGTTGATCACAAGATATTAATCGCTAGGCAG
Organism: Botia almorhae; assembly: GCA_036877575.1. NCBI lineage: Eukaryota > Metazoa > Chordata > Actinopteri > Cypriniformes > Botiidae > Botia > Botia almorhae. Next base: position 5,733 of record JAZGTJ010000680.1, on the reverse strand, counting down.
AATTAAAAGAATACTAATATAATAAAGGTTTGGTGTTTAATTTAATCGCACAATGTAAAGCTCAGTCCTGTAAAGCACAAACCGTGCCGGTGTTACAGATTGCGTCCTTAGGTTGCCACGTATTTCCTCTGTAAATCCCCCTCTGCGATTTAAACAGGCCTTTAAAAGCTTAAAAAACATATTTGAATTGTTGTGAAACAGAAAAGTCGCGCAAAGTATTTTGTGTTATATTGTCTTGGAAAAACACTGATCATTTGGTATACAACAGTGGGCATCCACAACATATTTTGACATTCTGCTTAATAAAATATTTGCCATGACTGAGTAGGGTTATTGGACAATCTGGCAACCTGGCAACCAGCATCCTTTAATATATTCTGTGTCGTATTCTTCCATACCAGCGGCAGACCATCTGCCTGTCCTTTGTTTAAGTGCCTAAAATGTGAAGACATATAAAGCAAACTGTTGAAAGTTGAGAATAATAAATAATAATTCAGTGCAATACAAATGTAAACAGTGCAAGACGTGATAGCTGACACAAAGAATTAATGGTCCAACCTGCAGTGCACAGTGCGATTCAACCTATCAGTCTTATTGCACACATTTACGGCATAAATTACTACTTTCTATGTTTCACTAATTGCTCTGATATGAAAATGCTTTTCGCAGCTAGAGTGGTCCAAGCTGGTGATTTAACTTAACTGAGGAGCTATAAGTGATCAATATTTCTAACAAAATGCTTTTCTAAGCTACACATGTTGAAATCATGTCACACTGCTACAAAGATTTGTGTCCAATTAAATGCTCCCTAGAACATCAATGATCCTCATCTAATACCAAAACTTGGATATACATACTTAAATCAAGGGCAAAGAACCAGGCATTTGATCCAAAAGTAAATAAATAAACTTAGTCCCTTGAGAAATTTTATGGGGTCTTTAGGGGAATTTTGTTTTACTGATCGTGCATATTCTGAAAATAGATTGTAAAGATACCAAACAGCTTTGTCAATATAGTTATTTTGAATATTATTAACGCAAGGAATTAATGACTATAATAAACCTCCTCTGACGCTGTTCCAAGTAAGAAAAAATAACAAGATTTCCAGTCTTCTTTTTATTTAAAATATTTTACAAACATCTTAAACAACACACACTCTTGAGAACAAAGACTGCAGTTAAACGGATTCAAAGTTGTTTATCTGGGTTGCTCAGACTGTTATTTGAGGTTTTGTGCAAGTCTGTTCAGCTCCTGTGAGAGGGCAGTAACAGTGTCCAGAATTCTCTGTCTATCAGACTCTTTAAGACGGCCTCCACAGCGCTGAGCGAACTTGTCTGGGTGCCAGAGGGCTTGCTGGCGACGAAGAAACTTCCTGAAAGCAGATGGGTCAGATCGGTCGGCACCATGCAATATAACAGCCACCATTTCCTCCAGTGAGCCACGAGGAGCCGGCCATGGGATGTCATTGTATCCCAGAAGTCCTTGAGGCACCTTGCTCGAGGAACTCTGAAATGTAGCGGCACAGCCTTCCTCGTAGCGCCTTTTCCTCCCCTGTCGCGTCTCCTCCTCCTTTCGAGCTGCGCGCTGCAGATACTCAGCATGTTCTCGTTCCAGCCTCGTCAGCAGCTCCCTGTGACTCCTTTCGTCCTCTTCCGTCTCCTTCCGCCCCTTGGACTTCTTGTGTCCTGAGGAAGCCGCGTGTCTTTGTTCCCTGGCACGTTGCTTGGCAACATACTCCTGCCTGATTCGATCTGCCCAGTCCCCAAAGTCTTCATCGTCTTTGTCATTCCATAAGAATTCCTCTGGAATGGACACAACATGTTTAAATCATTTAAAACATCTATGCATTAGATTATAAAGGATCTGTAGAACAAGCAGCCATTTCAAAAGATTACTCTTGCGTAGTCAGACCTCTGACAGACAGCATAGCATTTGGTTCAAATTGCTTTCTATTCTGGTCAGGAACAGTTCCTTTAGACAGAAAGAGATTATCTGACTGGCATACGAAGTGACTAACCATAATCTGTTTTCTTTTTATGTCGAATTTAAGAATGGGTTTATCTAAAAAACACACCATAATAATAGACCAACACTCAAAATAATTTGTTTAAATAACAGCAAAACAGGATTAGTTTATTAAAAATGCATATAAATCATTAAACAATTTTCTGCCTGTTACAAAAGTAATACATTCAGATTATTTCTAAATCATAAATTAGAAAACCAACCATAATTTGCAGTTCTGCTTGTTTTTATCTAGTGCCCAAAACAAAAATTGTAGTTTTTTACTTTTAATGATTTGATTTTACAAAATCGTGATTAGTTACTCAAAAGCAAATGCTGCATTAGCAGTTATTTTGCATTAACAACATTATTTTGTTTGCAGGCACCACATCAAGAACACAAAGCTTACCATCATACTGTCCAAATGTCTCAAAGAACTCATCCTGGCATTCGCCTAACAGCTTCTCTTTCCATTGTTGCTCAGGATCAGCAGCACGTGGATATTCATTTTTGGAGCCCCCCTGTTTAAGGTAAATTAAAACGAAATTATATTATAAATTTTATAATATTTATTAATGTTTTATGAATATGAATATATATTATATCTGGTTGTCACTATACCAACGTTTTGGTCATTGATACTAAAACCAGTGAAATTCACAATTCTAGTAAACAAATGTTGTTTATCTGCTTTTTAAGTTACAATTATACATTCTATTTATTTCTATTTATCAATTGTTACATTCTAGCAGTCAAAAGTTTGGGCACATCTCAATTGTAATCGCTACCAATGTGTACAATTCAGAATAATAATAAAAACAGTAACTGAAGTGGTAACTGAAACGAGTTCAATAGACAGTCTATGTTTTCACAATACCTCTTCAGGTTTCATCCACTGGAGCAGATCACGAGGAGTCACTCCTGCTTTATTAGAAATGTCCATTGCTTCTGGACAGTGATTTCGTAATGGCACCACCAGATCATCATACGCTGCATTTGATGAGGTTAACAGCATTAGGCGAATACAACAGAGAAACTCTCTTCACATATTATTTCATGGAACAAACGAAGTCTTAATATACCTCTTTTTCCATATTTGAGGGCTTTCTTTGCGGCCAGGTGTAATGGTACTTCTCCATTGAGGTCTGTTTGGAGAGGATCTGCTCCGTGTTTCAGCAGCAGTCTGAGAATCGCATCATCACCGTGGGAACAAACAACGTGTAGGGGACCTCTGTGCTTTTTTCCCTGGGAGAAGTTCAGCTCCAGATCCTTGTGTTTATGAAGATATGACTTTAGCTTCAAAAGACTCCCCTCCTCCAAATACCGAAAAATACGTCTCTGCTTTCTTTTCACCATCTGGACTCCTTAGATGCGGATAATAAAAATGCTATCTATATAAAAAATAGCATTTATCTTCGGATTTGATCATGAAATGTCATTAACTGGAATAAACACGGATATAAACCAACGTTACGCGACCTTAGTGTAGTACGTCTGCAAAATAATTCCTCCCGCAGTCAAGAGCAGCCCAATAGTTCCGACGTGATTAGACACGCTGCTTTGCAGGTATAACCATCAGGTGTCACTGTTTCTCAACAAATGAGATCCCTGTTATATAGCGAGCTATATCCCGGTTATATACAGGACACAATAGAGCAATACAAGTCAATATATGTGGCTACATTTGTAGGCCAATATCTATTTGCTCATGAAAACACAAACCAAAGCGGCAAATATACCTCGTGATTATGTGATTACTTTGTTGTACATTAACAAGGGCTAAATGTTTTGTAACATACGGAAAAAGCCAGGTTATCAAACCCCAAGCAATATGTAAAGTTTCTATGCAAAGCAGTAGTTTATGAACCTTATGAACCATAGTTCTGGAGATTGTTTCTGTCTGTGAAGAAATACACACAGATCATCATTACAGCACATGAACAGCAGAGATCAGCCATTCATTTTACTGTTATAGTGGTTAACTGCATTTTATAAGGTCCAAAGCTGATTATTATTACCAATTATATATATACTATTATATATAACTATGCTCTGATTATGTATGATTACTTTAATTTGGTCTCTTTCTTTTCTTCAGGCAAGATTTTGTTCTTATTTAGTACATCACTGTATTTTTTAAGTAAGTGGTTTCTCTCAGTGGTGAAATATAAGAGCAGAATTACAGCAGCCAGCAGAACACACATCAACCACAAACACACATGAACTGATTTGTGTATTTTGCTCATCACTGATACACTTCCTGAGAATAACAGATATCTGGTTACATTTGTCTTTTATTTTTACTTTCACAATGAATCAAATGATAAATGAATCAGAGCACCTGTATGCTGAGTACATTATGTCCTCATGACGTTTGTTATTTGACTGTGAGTTTGTTTAGACTGCTCTGCTCTGCTCTTCTGTTTCTCTAACTATTTACTGCACATAAAACCGCAGCTTACACGTCAATGTGCGAAGCTCATTGCAAGATCAAGATCAAGATGTGATGTTCAAGTTGCCTGGTTTAGGAAACTTAGAAATATAGAGAGTTTATTATGTACAAAATGTACATGACTATAATTTAATAGTATCAGTCAATTGTTTTTATTACACAACGAATGAAAAATGTGTGATAGAAGAATTTGGGTAAAATTTGCAGATTTTTATTATTTAGTTTTTTTACAATATAGGATATTGTTTGTATTTAGCAATGCTTTCAAAGAGTCGAAGTGTAATTTTTTTTTACTGATTTTTTAACTTTTAAACTGAAGATATAATTGTGGACGTGTGGATATCTGATATGATGTGTTATCTTCTACATTATACAGAAGACCAGAAAACTGGACTTGCTTTACAGTGTCCTGGTTCTTCTATTTAAGCATTTATTCATGATGCAGTGAAGTGCTGTTATAAGTGCTGTCATCTCTACACGGCACAAGCTTATAGGTCCTCAGCATGTCATCTTTCAGCCAATCAACAACAGCACCACCTGTCTCGTTATACTTAAGGGGATTTTATGTATAGGTCTAAATGTGTCACTGTAGGATGTCTGTGTAGATCTTATCAGCAACAAATCTTTGCACTTGGTCTGCAGCAGCAGCTCTGTAAGTAGGTCTAGTCCATAAAGATCACATTTACTAACATGTTGTTCACAGAGAGAACTAAACTTGGTCTGAAATGGACATTGAGTTTTAGTTTTTCTAATTCTGGGATTGCTTTAACTTTTTCTTTATGTAACAGTCTAATGTGCTGTGTAGTCAAGGGGAATAAGCAACAATGTTCAATATAAAAAAATCACATGCTTGTTTTGAGGTCAAAGCTCTTGTCACTGCCGAGGAAACATGGCATAAGCTTTATTTAACATTTTTACACTTTTATAACTCTGATTAACAACCAACATAATCGCAACTAGCCCACATACATGCTAGCAAATGCACAGATTTTCACAACACTTTTAACTATTTTGTTTGCTTTAAAAAAATTAGTTCACCCACATATTATAATTCCGTCATTATTTGCCCATCCTGATGTCACCCCAGATCTGTTTGACTGTCTTCACCGCAACACAAAAAAAGATATTTGTAAGAATTTCTATCCCCATTGGTTTCCATTTGGCAGCAGTTGCTTAAGAGGCTGCCTTTGAAGAACAAGTCATCAGGGACCTTCCACCATACCAACTCATTATGATATTAACAGCACTTATTAGTGCTTATTATTAATATTTATAGG